>ML798233.1:70163-95002 GCA_009831015.1 Picea engelmannii | reverse complement strand
TCTATAATACTTTGTTAATGTTGGTATTTCTATAATGAGTCAACCTATTCATAGATTGATTAGGTTCAAAGTGTTTGCTAGCAAACATTTACACTAAGAATCAACACTAAGATTCAAGATATTTTCCATGAATAGAAAATCTACATTACTTTGTTAATGTTGATATTTCTATAATGAATCAACATGTTCATAGATTGATTCCGTTTTAGGTAATTTGTAATGGTCATTAGCCAAGCTATCAAGATTCCTTAGGTTAGTGAGTTGGGCCAAGCTATGATATTTGATGAATAATGTGAGTCGGGCCCCATACAAATCCTCAAAAATTCATGAGCTCACTATTACTCCCAATTGGATACTCTAGCAGGCATCCCAAACTGTAACATAAGAGAATTCAAACATTTTGTATTTTATAAAAATTTCATAAAATTTTCAGTCTGTCTAACCTTTTAATTCAATTTTTTTGTATTTTATAAAAATTTCAATCTTTGGAATTCAAAATATAAATCCATTTCTACATATGTAATATTAGAGTATCATAATTTTCTTACAAAGTTTATCTTACAAAGTATCTTACAATGCCTTGTTTACCATTAAATTATATTAACTCTTTCATAAGTTATGTTGTTTTCAATCTTTTTGCACTTGATGCTACAAAACATTGGTTGTAGGTTTTTAATAATGTGAATCTAGATTATAAAATGTATTCAAAATATTTTGATGATATTAAATATTAAGGTTGTATGGTTTTAATAATGCAAGTAGATTATAAAGTTTATGCAATATTGATGATATTGAAAGAGTCCTACACATGAAATGATCTTATTAGATGAGATTCTCATATTATAAATAAAATCCATGGGATACCTTGATCTATAACACCTTGAATACCATTGCACCACTTCTCAACAAGTGAATTCATATGGTATGTTTGTTGTGTGTACAAGGAAGAATTCCCTCAATCCCTTAGACACCTTGTATTTACGAATGCCAATTTTTCCAAGGAGACAATTCCATTGATTGTTGATGCAAGGAAAATGACATGGAATGTATTTCATATAACCACACTACTTTAGGCATGGATGGCCCTATATTGGATTTGATTGGACCGGATATATGCTCCCTTAGTTATGGCCTCAAACAAAAATTTCATTCAAAAACTCTATTATTAATATGATTATGTAATTCACGCCAAGTTTTGCATTTTTCTGTGTTCTTCATTTCATAACAAGAGAAATAAATATTCATTGCAAAGAGTCATTTATATTTGGACTAGATTGACAAAACACATCCTGAAACCATCTAGTGAGACCTAATGATAATGGGTAAGTAAATCTCCCCCTATGCTTCACATGTCCTACATATTGTCATGAGTCTTGGTCACATCTCTATGTAATATATGAGTGACCTACTTCTGTAGATTTGGGTTTTTCTTGAAATTCATCTGATCAACATTCACTGATTGAATTTCACTTTTTTCAATCCCTTAGACACCTTGCATTTACGAATGTCAATTTTCTCAAGCAGACAATTCCTTTGATTGTTGATGCAATGAAAATAACATGGAATGTATTTCATCGAACCACACTACTTTGGGCATGGATGGCCATATATTGGATTTGGTTCCCAGATATATGCTCCCTTAGTTAAGGCCTCAAACAAAAATTTCATTCAAAAACTCAATGATTAACATGATTATGTAATTCACGCCAACTTTTGCATTTTTCTGTGTTCTTCATTTCATAACAAGAAAAAGAAATATGCATTGCCAAGAGTCATTTATATTTGGACTAGATTGACAAAACACATCTTGAAACCATCTAGTGAGACCTAATGATAATGGGTAAGTAAATCTTCCCCTATGCTTCACATGTCCTACATATTTTCATGAGTCTTGGTCACATCTTTGTGTATGACATTAGTGACCTACTTGTGTGGATTTGGTCACATATCTATGTAAGACATATCCCACACGTAGACGATAATAACAAGTGATGTTCCTTATATGCATATTTTTAAAATGTTCACAACTAATCATGGATACAAATAAATAATGTAAATCAAACTTCAAATAATCCTCATTAAAGAAATAATAATAATTCAAGATTCATCCATCTTTAAAATTGAATTATTATAATTTAAACATGGTAGGAACTATGTGAGGAAACCAGGAATCATAATGTTATGAGGGCCATGTGACCTAACACTAGTGATATATCCACTCATAGTAGAAACATTTTCTAATGAAAACCCATATCATATGGGAGTTTTTATGTTAGAAATAACATTTTATCCCTACCTTCTAGTTAACAAAAACTCTTCATAAGTATTGATATTTCATTGAATTTCGATTTAATAGTATTTTTAATGGTATATCAATGTTCTGTAGAGTGATCTCCTTCTCCATTCTCAAATGATTTAGCCAAGAATTGACATCTTTATGCCAACCCCCAATAAGCCATAGGTGGTTTTGACTAGAGTTTGAATAAATCATAGGTAGCATATTTTCTTTCATGTTAGTAGTCTCTTGTGCCTATACATTAGGTACTTAGTTTTAGTCATTCTCTTAATGGGGAAATAACTAATTATATGAGGATAGGATAAGTTGTATGCTATTAATTATAAGATTATAAATTATAAACACTTTTGAATTTTCTCAGTATTTCTCCATGATTATATAGAAATGCTACAACCCAAATCTTCAAATCCATATATAATATAACAAGATTGATGAGTGTCTCAAAAGGGGTTTATTTTTTTCCCAAAGCCAAAATTCATACGATTTACAATTGTTTTCAAGGTAAAAATAGGTTTTGGACATGCAGGGATATGATGTTAGGTTTAATAATCAACAACAAATAAACTCAAAACTATATCAAGCAAGGGAGTTAGGGAGTTTATAGTTAAGAAATCCCTTAGTGAAAATATGGTTCCTTTATGTAACAATTAGGTATAAATCCCTTAGTTTATAGTAAAATTAGGTCCCTTTATGTCTCCCTTAGTTTATAGTAAAATTAGGTCCCTTTATGTATCCCTTAGTAGAAATCCCTTAGTTTATAGTAAAATTAGGTCCCTTTATGTAACTTTAGGTGACCATAAAATATTTCATAGTTATGTATTTAGTTCAACTATATCCACAACTATCCGACAATTTGTCCTTAAATCTCTCAAGTGATCCAAATATATAATATAGCATTTGCACAGTTCATATGTTATATAATATAACATTATCACAAATATTACATTTACTCCACCTCATCTTAATTTATATTAGGAATACAAACAACCCTCAATCCCATCCCATTTAACATGACAATAAAGGAATTAGTATAAAAACTCAATGACATTTAAACAATGCTAATGGGAAGTTTAAATCAATGGCATATAATCCATGTTCATGCAAGACCTTCACCTCATTGTGATTAAAACATGGGTGTGTGAGGTTATGAAGATTAAACTCTTTGTTTTGGGGATTCTAATGCATTACGTTATATGTGGTCTTTGTGGATCCAACCATAGGGGACTTTTAAGGAATCTTAAAGAAATGTTCTAATACATTTTTTTAGTGGGTCCAACCATAGGGAACTTTTACTGAATCCACTTACTTGTTGTTTTTTCTGAATTTATTTCCCTTAGCGAACCCAACTTCTGATTTCAATGACTTCTTTGTGTAGATTTTATTGATTATTATGAAAAGATTGTGGTTTTATCTTCTGTCCCTTATCCCTTTAGTCACCAGTTCTTTCTTGAGCAGTCGACTAGGAGTCGAATAAATGGTCGTCACTTTGGTGTTTAAAGACCTATAGATTCAAATGCCCTTCTTTTCTGTGCATGGATGATGAGTGAAGGATAATAATTTGTCCTGATGTCTATCCCTTACTTATCTTTTAGTTGATTGATTCATGGCTGAATGTTTAGTCTTTGCGTCTTCTTCTTTGATGCGTATTGTGAATGATAAACCTCTGAGTTGAATGACAATCCCTTGGCGAACCCAACTTCTGATTTCAATGACTTCTATGTGTGGGTTTTATTGATTATTATGAAAAGATTGTGATTTTATCTTCTGTCACTTATCCCTTTAGTCATTAGTTTGTGCTTGAGCAGTCGTCCAGGAGCCGAATCGACGGTCGTCACTTCGGTGTTTAAAGACCTATAGATTCAAATGCCCTTCTTTTCTATGCATGGATGATGAGTGAATGATAAGAATTTGTCCTGCTGTCTATCCCTTACTTATCTTTTGGTTGATTGATTCATGACTGAATGTTTAGTCTTTGCGTCTTCTTCTTTGATGTGTATTCTGAATGATAAACCTCTGAGTTGAATGACAATCCCTTGACAAACCCAACTTCTGATTTCAATGACTTCTATGTGTGGGTTTTATTGATTATTATGAAAAGATCATGGTTTTATCTTCTGGCACTTATCCCTTTAGTCATCAATTCGTGCCTAAGTAGTCGGCCAGAAGCTGAATCAATGGTCATCACTTCGGTGTTTAAAAACCTATAGATTCAAATGCCCTACTTTTCTATGCATGGATGATGAGTGAAGGATAAGAATTTTCCATGCTGTCTGTGAACCCCTTACTTATCTTTGAGTCGATTGATTCATGGCTGAATGTCTAGTCTCTGCGCCTTCTAATGAGCGAGTACCTCTACAGCTTGATTGATTAAAACTTTGATTTATCTCTGCGTTTTTAATTGCTTGAACTTGTGTACATCTCTACATTTTTATTGATAAACTCTGCATTGTGAATAGATATTGAGGAGAGATGTTGAAACGGGATTCTCCAAACATTCCTCACAAACGCTCTAGGTATTCCCAAAAATGAATAACAAGAACTCCTTCTTCGACTGAGACTCCGAGTGAGCAACAACAATCTCGTTAGAGGATATTTTCAAATGAGTCTGTGAATAGATCAATTGCATAACCTGCTCAAGCCAGTGCTATGGATGAAACCTTCTTAGATATGTTGTGTATCAATACTCCTACACCTGAGAATGTTGGGAGTACCTCTGGATAAGAGAATATTTCTGGTAATTTTCTTTGATTTTGTTTATTTTTTTATTTAAATTTATGTGAGGTTAAATCTTGAAGTTACTTTCAAATGTGTGTGTAGACAATCAATTTAGAGCAAGGGACGACAATGAAAGAGAGAGTGTTTCTCACGAAGATTCAAATGTTGGTGCAGAGGGTGAAGGTGGATTTAGGAGGCCGCATTATCAAGAAATATAAGATTACATGCCTATGTCCACCTATCCTTCAGCTGTTGGTGATGAGCTTTCCTGGGAAGGGAATACTGAAGCAATGATGCTTGAGCGATGCTAAAGTGTTAAAAAAAGGTTGGAAAATGATTTGGTGGTCTTGGAACTCCCTCAGGAGAGCAAACAAAGCTTGCAAATTGTTTTTCATTCATTGAAAAACTTTATGGATGCATATCAGAAGATGGGGCCAACCATTGATAGTTTTGTCGATCTAATGAGGTGGAGAAAGTTAGAGGTGATGGGTCCTAATAAATGAGAGACAATAAAAAATAGAGTTTCAAAAGAAGACGCCATTTCCATTTTCAATTTCAAAGAGGGCCCAAAGTGGAAGATATTGAATGTGCAATATTTTAAGCACCCTGACTTTGCAGGACATCTGTATAACAGATTTTTGGCGGCATATGGGAAATTGTCATGGAACGATGAGGTTCCACACTATTTTAAAAGACACTTTTTTGCAGAGTTTTTCTTGCACATGCACCCTGATTATACTACTCTACCGTCAAAATATTATGGGACTGATAAATGACGTACATATGATCGCAAAGAGGCATATCGAAGTGTGGCATTGTCGAGGCCTCCACAACCTTTAGTACCTTGCCCAACAAGGGCATTTGCTTTACTTTCAGAGTTCCAGGCTACATCAGAAATTGGAAAAGAGGCCAGGACTGCAATCGGGGAAAATTTAGAAGCTATTTTTATGGTGTTGATGTTGGCATGAAGCGTCAACGAGCATAAGTCAATTACCGGGCCACATTTGTTGATAAAACAATTGTGGAGTTAGATACAATGTTAGTAGAAGATGTTTTGGAGTATGAAAAATTTTGTCGGGATGGTTGGAAGAAGGTTAATCCAAATGATGACCTGAACCACAGATTGGTATGTATTCTATTTAGGAAATTTTTGATGCATTTTATGATAGTTTACTTCTAGTTCTAGATTTAGATATCATTGTATCTATAGAAATAATCGAGTTGTTCTTGCCATTAATTACATTTTGAAGACATATCAAACGAATCTCCAGTAGGTAGGGGACTTGATTCGACAATTTTAAATTTGGATGGGTTGAATCGAGTATGTGTTTTCTAATAGTTTTTTAATCTCCACTCTTTTGAATAAGAGATCAACAACATTTATAATTTTGTATAATTGTGAACACATTGAATCCTAGATTTAGTTCTTAGTTGTGTTGTTCACAGATCCATATTCCATCTCCTACTACTTGAGCATGCTTGTCTCAATTCTCATTGGGAGAGTTTGAAGAGGGTGGGAGTTCACATGTATCACTTAATGTATTAAAATCATTTAAATTTAATGTGTTATAATCATTTAAATATAATTTTTCAAATTTTCAAATTTGAAATGTGTTATATAGGCTAGTGTGGAGAAGAGAGTATCTGAGAGTGTGCTCGTAAGGGAGATTGGGATTGAGGAAGCAGAGGAAGCACCCAAATTAGGGAAGGATGTGTCCATTCAGGATGATTCATAAATGCATGTTCTTGACTTTTATCAAATTTTTAGTTTAGTCTTTCCTATTCAACGCTTTGATCAATTATTTTGAAATATATAGAACCCCTAGATACATTTATCATTGTCTTAAATGATGTACATTCAAACTTATTTAAGGTTAGATCATGATGAATACCTAATTTTGAACTTGAACAAGTTTGAATATTTGAGAACAGATTCTATCCCACATCAGAAAAGAGAAAGTTTTTAAATTTTACTCGATTGCATTCCTTTCTTTCTTGTCCAAGAATGACGTACTATGGACAAATTTGAGTTTTCTACATACAACGAAGTGAATTCTTTCTTGCCAAGGTATTGTCAAACTCTTAACAAAATTGATTATTAATCACAAAAACCAACATTCAATTAGATTTACAAATAAGCTCACACATATTGTATATATGAGCTAGCTCACATAATTTCAAAGAACATTTCATTATATCTAATATGAATACATCTCATTTAAATGGTTTTTGAAGAATGACTTAATATACATGTGCAGATTTGTGTTTTCTTCATGTACATGCAAGATTATATGAAAACATCTATTCCACCGAAGAAAGAGAAGATAAGTATTTTTCGGAAGAATGGTTTTTAAAGTGGAGATTTGTTAACTTTTTTAGATAATAAGTATTTTTTGGAAGAATGACTTAATATGGAGATTTATGAGTCCTTTAGTTTGAAAGAGAATCGTGTAATTTGATTATATGACCACTGCAAAAGAAGAAGAGAGAAGTATTTAACTGTTGAGGAGATTAGTATTTTATTGTTGTGTAAATATGATCAAATAACATCACCTGGGATGAGAATTTCTAAAGGATTTGAGACTTTATCCACAATGAGAATTTCACCTGAAGGATTATGGACTTTATCCACAAAGAGATAAGTATTTCTTTGGAAGAATGACTTAATATGGAGATTTGCAAATTTTCTTCATACACAGTTCTATATTTATTTTCAGATTATTATCTAACTCTAACTCACAATTTGTTTTACCAAGAACACAATAACATCACCTGGGATGAAAATTTCACCTGAAGGATTTGGGACCTTATCCACGAGGAGAATTTCACCAGAAGGATTTGAGACTTTATCCACAAGGAGATAAGTATTTCATTAGAAGAATGACTTAATATGGATATTTGTGAACTTTCTTCATACACAGTTTGATATTTATTTTTAGATTTTTATATAACTCTAATTCGATTTTTTTTTTTATCAAGAACATATTTTTTCTCTTTAATTTTTTTTAAGATTTTAGATAAGATTTACAAATTGTTTAAATCATGTTTTCTTAATTGGAGAGTAACTAGATATTAAATCTGTTTAACTGTGATTGGTTATGTTATTATTTCTTATTGTTTATTTAATATTTAGTTACAGTATATATGCTAATATGTGTTATTTGTTTTTTTATTATGTTTTTTATTTTTACAGATGTCTAAATTATATTTGGTGGAAAATATGTTTGCAATATATTTTGTGGAAAAGAGTATGTTGGAGGATGACACTTAACTCTTTTGGCATGTATGCCAATTTTGTTTTAATTACAATTTTTGAATTCTGTATTATTTCGCATGTTTGAATTGTAAATTTTTAATTTTTGAATTCTGTTTTTTTTTGCAGGTTTGAATTTCATGTATGAAGTGATCTATCTTAAAGCGATGGCTTAGAGTCCAAAATTTTGGAGTTAAATGTCTTCGTTTTTGTTATCATCCTAAAATGGATNNNNTATATATATATATATATATATATATATATATATATATATATATATATATATATATATATATATATATATATATATATATATATATATATATATATATATATATATAATTTTGGAATTCAAAATAACAATTATTGTCTCATATTTGATTTCTCAAAGTTGATGGAAAAAAAATGGCAAAGTTAACCAGTATTGAACTAATGTTTTGTAAATTCTTCTTTTTACAATGAATTAAATTAAGCATCAAAGTTTTAAATATTTTTTTGCTATGTATTAATTTAAATTTTTCATTTTATGTTCACTGTATATTGTTGAAAATATGATTCTATTGTCAAAAAGTGATAAAGTTAACTAGTAATAAACTAATGTTTTGTATATTATTTTTTTTTATAATGCATTAAATTAAGCATAAAAAACTTAAAAACTTTTCTGCTATGTATTCATTTAAATGTTTCATTTTATGTTCATTGTGTACTGTCAAAAATATGATTCTGTTGTCAAAAAGTGACAAAGTTAACTAGTATTGAACTAATGTTTTGTGTATTCTCTTTTTTATAATGCATTTTAAATTAAGCATCAAAATCTTAAATACTTTTCTACTATGTATTAATTTAAATGTTTCATTTTATGTTCACTGTGTACTGTCAGAAAAATGATTATATTGTCAAAAAGTGGCAAAGTTAACTAGTAATGAACTATTGTTGTGTATATATTCTCCTTTTTACAATGCATTAAATTAAGCATGAAACTCTTAAATACTTTTCTTAATTTAAATGTTTCATTTTATGTTCACTGTAGACTGTCAAAAATATGATTCTATTGACATATCATCAAATAATTTTGGTAGAATAATTTTAGCAGATTCTAGTTACTAATGAAAAAAAAACAATTCTAATTTTTTTAGCAGATTCTATTTTAATTTTTTCTAGTTACTAATGATTCTATTGGTTACATAGATGCACTTAACCAATAAAAAAAATTAAAGGAAAAACTATTTAGGAAAGAAATGCACAAGAAATTTGCTAAATAAATTGGTTTAAATAGATGCACTTAATTAATAAAAAAAAGTAAAGGAAAAAGAAAATGAAAGATAGACATATGAGATCATAGATGCAAACTCATATAATGTGTTGTTTTTTAAATATATTTAAGAATATGCAAACTCAATAGATGGACAAGAAAAAAATGAACTGTCAAACATACAAGATTGTATCATTGGATATCTATTTAAGAATATATGATAGTAGACACCATGTTAAACCATGCAAAATTTATTTGAGAATATATTATGGTAGTAGAAAACAATTTAAACCATGTAAAGCCTATGTTGGTATGAACTGCACTAAAAGGAAGAAATTTTCATGATCTACCAATTTACTTTCAGAAAATTTGTGTTTGATTTTGGAAGAAGGTAACCAATGTGGAATTCAAGGGAGGAGGTATGCATTCAAGCATTTTGTTTTAGACATGCCAAGGAACAACACATGCCTCTTGTACAACTCAGATAACATGTATGAAGGAGAATTACATTAGGAAAATGATTTGCAGGCTATGGTTTAGTACTATTCACATAAACCCACATTTTTGTAAGGGTCTTCACTTGACTTTATGCAAGGTTGTATTAATTTCCTTAACTTTGTTAGAGAAGAGATCTATTAATTACAATTCAATTCACTTGACTTTAAACAAGGTTATATTAATTTCCTTAACTTTGTTAGAGAATATATCTATTAATTACAATTTAATTATAATGATTAACACTTCTAAATTTTTTTACATGAAAATCTATTTAATTATTAAAATGGATATTCTAAATAATTTCAAAATTTAAATGTATTTATCAACTTAATAATTAGAATGGAGATATTAGTATATATATGATATTATTAGTAAAGTGTTATTACAACGAGTGGAAGAGATGTTTAATTTTTTTTTAGTTGTTAGTTCACATTAATTTAAAAAATGGAAAAAAAAATTACCACTTAAAGAAGTCAATGCTCTCAAATCAAGGATAAAAGAGATGTTCAACTCTTCTTTGATTGGTGCAATAGTAATAAAAACAAAATTCTCAAGATAGAAGATATATCCAAATTAATTATAGGTAATGTTTATATAATAAAATCTTGATATTTGGTTTGTGTGTTAACGATAAAATAAAATGCTCAAAATGACGTGACAATAAAATAAAACCTTAAAATGGAAGATATGATCAACTCTTCTTTAATTTTATCATGTAGTCGTTAAAAAAATGCTAATGCTATAAGATATATTCACCTAAATGTTCATATACCCTTGAACCTACTGCAATATTATTAAAATAAAATGGAAAAAAATACTATTGAAAAAACAAGTGTCAATGGAAATTATGTTTAACAATTTTTTAGTTTAAAATAAAATTCTCATACAAGAGGTATACAACTCAATTTTGATGGGTGTAATGCTCATAAAATAATTTTGATTCGTGTAATGGTTGAAAAACACAAATAAAATATGGTTGAACCATATTTTATCTGTGTTTTTTAAGAATGATCTGGAGTTTTTTTATACATACCCTTTTTATAAATATCCTATTTGGAAATATGTTTGAAGATAGTCAAAACAAGTCATCAAAATCTGAAATATACTTTCAATGAAAAATAAAAAATTCTGGAATGTACATGTGCCACTTGTTTAAAAACACCATAATGGCATTCCATCTTCAATTATTCTTTCATGATCGACTTTGGACATTTTCCATTTTCTAACCTTTTTTTTAATTGAACTTCTATTAATTTTATGTGCACTGCACATACCAAATGACTATATTAACAACTTGTGACATCTGATTGGTAGTCTTAAAAGTGAACATGAGTATCGGTTTGATGGGTTTCTTGAAAACAATATCCTTTCAATACAATGGATCCTCTTTCATATATAAAACCGTTATCATCAAAATCTTCTAATAGCCTCATCTTTTGTTCTATGCATCACATTAAATAATATTTCACGTTTTCAGTGTTGTCTATAGGTGCAACCATGGAAAAAACATCTCCTTCAAATAATTGGATATATTAGACAACAAATAATTCATGTTAGATTATCACACAAGTACATCTACAAGTTATTTGAAAAAAATTAAACATAAAAAATACCTTCTCTAACAAGATCAGAAACTCTATCGCCATCAACTAACACTATAGTTTCATTTGATTCCATCTCCTCTGAGCTTGCAAGTGGCATTTTCCCTTTTACATTAAGTTCTGTATGTCTCCAAGATTTAACATATCCTACATTTTCGTTCTCGCAAATATCTATGGATTCTGTGTCCTCTATGCAAACCGAACAAAAACAAGAGTCATTTATTCTATCAAATTCAAACCCATTTTGAAAACGTTTTGTTTTAACTGAATGTATTTTTCGTGTCCCAGGTATTGTACTGGCATTATATGGGATTGATCTATTTACATTTTTGATTCCAACATACCAAAAAAACCTGCACAAGACAAGAACTTGTTAACTTGAAATATCTCAAGAAAATGATTGAAGATTGAATATAAATTTGAACATGTTCAAATTTATATATCTTGTGTACATACATGTAACATTTATATATAGAAGCACCTGCGCACATCCCTTGACGGATTATATTCATGGCTTAAATCCATTTTGCACCATTCAACAACTTGTTTAGCGGATTCAAAACGATCGGCATGAGGGTTCAACTGATACCTTCAAAGTGCTCGTTTTATACATGCCCCTGCACCGTCGTGCTCTCCTTTTCCATGACCAGTCTCAAAAAAATTCCAAAAATGTGTAATGTTTAATTTTTTATGAAGATGACATAACCAATAGAATGATCGTGAAGATTTGAACTGACCTACACACTCATCTGACCATATCCAATGTCGATCGAATGTGATTTCGCATTCTTTCAATGAATCATAAAATTTATCAAAACAATGTTGTATATAATGTGTGTCGTGTGCTCGATCATCACTTATATAAAAATGATATTATTTAATAACATGTCGATTGTCGTTGGTTCTTTCTATGTTATCAAGACTCCATTGATTATGTCTATATAGAATGTGGACAAATATCGTGACTTGATCAGAATGATAATATTCGCTCTGTATTTCTTTTTGTGCAGCGAATGTGTAATTCTCTGCAAAATCAACTATAGACAAAATTGTCCCTGGTGGAAACACTTCACGATATTGTTTGAATTATAGATCTTGCCATCGAGCTCTATGTGAATGATTGGTGTATTTATAGATTTCTTCCACAAACTTCTTCAAAAAATCTATCACGTAGATTTTATCTACCTTCAAATCAATCCTTTTGGAAATAACATTTGAAGAATGTGGAGCCGTTTTGTTCATATATTCATATATCTTCCAATTGACTCTTATATTACAAAATGATTGATCATTCATATCAATATGATACTTTGAACGAAACAAACTTAGATTTTCACAACGATCACATTTATTTCCACCAACACTTTTTTTTTTTGTAAAATAAATCATCATCTTCTCTTTCACATAAAATTTCAGATATAAAAACACGGAATGTGGAAGGAGGAGGTGAACCTGGCCATAAAGTTTTACCAAAATCCAAAAAAATGTCGTAATACAACTCAAATTCTACATGATAACGAAAACAAAAAGTGTCACGAACAGTGATGGGTCTAACAAACCATGGTTTTTGTTGCACAAATGTGTTAATGAAAATTTTAACTTCTTTGTGCTCTTTTTTGAATTTATTGAACAAATCTATTTGTGTCATTGGAAATATATGTTTTGGATGTTCTTCATATTTTATTCGTTCTATTCTTCGTCGCAACACATCCCTTGTATGTGGTGAAACACAAGATTCTTCCAACCAACAATTACGGGCCAATTATTTAACATTTTCTGCAAGTCTATCTTTGTAGGGTTGTCTAGAAATCATTGTCCAACAAGCCAATTCATCATTTACATATATTTGCAATCGATTTTTTTTTATGTATGTGCAATGTTTTTCTTGACGTTCCCATCATTTTTGCCATGTGTCGTGTCAAACAATCTTTTATATTGCTAGATGAAACAATTGTTGTTTGTATTGCTCTACCTGCAACACAGACATCTTCTTTTCGAGATTTTCCAAAAGATTTTAATACACTAGTTATATTGTTAAAGACATTTTGTTTCACCTTTGTATCATTGATCGACTTTTGAATGCCCAATAATGATGTAGCTTATTTTAACTTTCTTGACTTCATTAGACAAAGTAAAAGTTAAGCTTGTATTGTTACTTATTCATCTTTGAAAAAAGTATTATACATATTCTTAGTTCGATATCTTATATAATGCTTAGATTTTTTCTTCCCAAATTTGTCAGTATCAATATTTTCTAATATATCATCGTCAATGTTGATAGATTCTCCTGCATATTTCAATTTAAAGTTTATATTAAAAAACATAACCTGAACACAAATTCACTAAATTATATATACTTGAGTGTTCATCTTGTATTATCTAAATTTATGTACATACCTATAGGCGATTTGTCTTCTGCTTCAATTTCGGTTTCAATGTCTTCTTCTTCAATTTCGGTTTCAACACCTTCTACTTCAATTTCGGTTTCAACGTATTCTTCGACATTATGAGACAAATCTATTTATGTTTTTTGAAAAACATCAAATTGTAATTACAATCAATTATATTATTTACAATATTTTAAATTTGAATTCTATACTTTGAATTCTGTACTTTCTGAATATAGTCCCAATGTGTGTCGTGTGCTCGATCATCATATGTGTATGCATACCTGGTTGATCTTTTCTTGTCGAAAATCTCTATTGAAATTATCATCGTTTGTTTCTTCAATATTTTCACATTCTTGTTTCTTTCTCCAATAAAGCTCTTTCTTTTATTCGATTTGGCAAGTATCATCTCGAGTGTGATCAAATTTTCTCTTGCACAAACTTTTGTTTCCCATGAATTTTATAGTTATCTGTAAAATATATGTTCAACAAAGACTTCACTTTGAAAAAATGCTCAACATTTATCTTTCAACATATAAATTGTTATTCCAATAAAAACTTGAACAGACATCAATTAACTTATTCAACAAAAACAAAAAAGATGATTCGAAACTTTGTTTAAGTTCTCTAGAAAACCATCATGTATCGATATCGATCCTCTGATTAATCCTATGGAACATAGGGAAGAATTAAAGAAAGAAAAGAATACAATTGCAATCAGTAATAGAAATGATTTGAAATCCCTATCCCCGAGCTCATATCTGTCTGTCCATCCGATGAATTGTGTGAAATGTGTTCGACTGAAAGCCTATTTATACAATTTGGCCCGAAATGAAACGATACGATGTGTCTTTTCATTTTTTCCGACCGAAAGAATTCGCTCAACAACATTTCGGTCGAAAGAAGGTTTTTTCGACTGAAAACCTTGGAAACCGTTCAGTTTTGACGGTTTCTGTTAGATTTTAGTCTTTCGGCCAAAATAATAGTTTTTCGGCCGAAAACATGAAATTGGGACTGAAAACAAAAACCAGAGAATTGCCCCAAGCTTACCTGAACTTCGGAGGTTATAGACTCCTGCAAATACTGAGAATTTGGTTTCGAAAATGACACCAACATTTCCAAAATTGAATCTACTTTCAAATCCTATAATTTATTTTCATTTTATTTTTATTTTTATCTAATTTTATTTAATTAAAAAAAAACACTACATAATATTTTCAGCAGACATTATGATTCGGTGAAATGAAATATCGGTATCTCTAAAAATATACAGTGAAAAATTTGGAAAAAAATATATTCATAATCCTTAAACTGTTCTTTTCAAAAGGGTATATTTAGATTTTAGTTTTAAGTAAAAATTAAGATAGATACAAGGTGTAAAAAAACATGTGTTTAAAATCTGCAATGTTTTCAGCTTGGTCAACTTCAAAAATTTGTAGAAATTATAATATTCATCCGTTATATTCAAAATTATAGTCATAATAAAATAGAGTCTTTGTAGATTGTTGTAGTATATTTCATTTCTTAAAAACATAAGTTTAATAATAGATACATTTTTGTAGGAAAAATTAACTCATTATCATTCCTTTCATGTTTAAGGAACATACTGTTAAACAATTGTCAAATTGACATATCAAATAGTGATAAAAAAAAATTGAAAAATAGTCATTGGAACGCTAACAAAATTCTTCACAAGTTTTGTTTTTACTGTAAAGTGAAATTCTAAATAAAAAAAATACTTTTGTATTCCGGAAGTTGAACAACTTGTGAAAATACAATTTTTTTTCTCATAAAACATGCAAAAGTGTAACCCATCTTCATGATTTCACCCATTAGGAAAATAATTAGGAAGGAATGAACCAATTCCATAGAATTTCTGAAATTTCTTCCTCAATATTTCAATTTCACACAATTTTTCATAGATTTGTAATTTCAATAAAATTATGCTAACTATTATATATTTCCCCAAAAATTCAACAATTAGGAAGGGAAATTTAGTAAGCCATCAAGACTTATCAGATAATGCATGCTAACAACATAATTCCAATGACACATATGTTTGGAGATGAAGTTAGCCGTTATGGAATTGTAACTTGTGCTTCTCATCATGGGTTTGACTGTCATTTTTGTGCTGGTAGAATTACCACTATTTTTGAACAACATATTACCGAACTAGATTTAGTTAGCATATAATTTTGGATTCAAGGAAATCACCTTAGAACTACGAATGTGGTTAGTAGGTTCAACCATTTCATCTAAAACATTTGTGTTTAACATTAGAAGGAATTTGATCCTTTGTTATTCTCAAAACATAGCATGCAATGTATAAGTTCTCACACTTGAATGAGATAAAAGAAAAACATAGTAAAATAAAGCTCAAACAATTTCGTAATTCTAGAAGTAACCAAACAATGTTCACTGAAAATGAATTTAGTTTAAGACATTGAAATAGGACATGAGCCATTGCATTTCACAAAGTTCGTAGGACACAAGAAATGAAACATACACAAGAATTGCACAAATTATATCAATAACTTGAAAAAATGAACAACCATTTGCAGTGATATTGCCACTGTAAAGACAAATAAGAAAGGAAACACTACCAAGTAATATAATATGAACAAGTTTACACGTCAATCAATGTAATAAAATTTGACATGTCAAGTATTTTCATATTTCTTTTACATGGGAGGAAATATCATACTTATAGGGAGCATGAACATTTCCATAATGATCTCCATGCATAGAGAGTGACTAAAACCCTCTATTTTGCACTAGTTCAACTGAAACTATACTCAAACGCATTTCAAATTTATTGCAAAAACCACCTTTTCAATATCCTGCAGAAGATCCTTTAATCTTCCTATAACACACCCAACCCCCTAACCCTCATTAGGCTTAGTGGGGTGTACAAAATTTCTCATTTCTTTCCTCAAAACCACCTTTCTTAACCACACACCAAATCCAAATTTGATCTCATAAGTTAGTTCTTCTCATCAAGATATTTCCAATGACTATAAGTATGCTAAAATATGAGCTCTGACTTGAAATTTATGACCTTATAAATATTTCATACCTTCAAGGCCTTCTTCTTGCCAATTCCACCATTAAACCCATGCGGGCCCACCATGCTACCTATACCATCCAACATGGTAGACTTGTTGAGTGTAGATGTTTCAAGACACATAAGCCCGACATGGCAAGTCCCGACCCAACTAAAGAGAGATAGATAGAACCATGTAAATATGGAAATCCAATGATCTAGATTTCCCCATAAATAGACACTCACAAACTGGATTTTGAATATCTAGATATTCAAATATCTATGACTTTAGAGCTCACCTTGAAACCTTGAAATGAAACCTTTCACATCTGGGAGTCCAAGGTGATACCCCTTCTGATCTTACCACAAAACTCGAAATGAAACCTAGAAACATATGGAATGCGGGATCTATAAAAACCCATAAATCCACCTTGACAAAGAGTCATATTTGGATATAGAACCTTGACACATCTGGGAATCTAGGATCCAGAGGAATCCAAAATTCTATTTTTACCAAAAGTCAGATCCATATGTCCATATAGCATCAAACTACATGGGGAATGATGTGGCATGACACTAGTCCACAAGAATAGACGTAGGATAATGTGGCACAATGACGTGGCACTAACACATGGAAACTAAGCTGACAATTTTTATATACATATAACTGATGTGGAATGACACATGTTTGATGAAATGGAATTACACATGGAGGATGACATCATCATGTCCTCCCAACCTCTGACGAAAATTTGTGTTAGAACCATGACATATCAAAAAATCCAAGATTTTCCCAAAATGTGTTTATTGAAAGGTTTTGAATTCTGGATATGACGTCACCTAATACATGTGGCATGAAGTATATCATGACACATGAACCAAGCATGACATGACATGTGGATGTACGTGGCATGAAACATGGACCTAAGGGTACTTGAGGATCTCCCAACGGAACCTTATCATAGAACCTTGATCCATTAAGAAATCTAGGATCCGGGATTTCCCAAAATTCAATTTATTAGAAAAGCCAAATCTAGATCGACTAATAGATTTGGAATGGTTGAAAAAAACCATACCGACTAACAAAATCCATATCTTGCAACTTACATGGAAAAACAAATGACTAAGATATAAGATTCCATAATCAAACGACTGAGATCAAAGGGTTCCAAATCAAAGGATTGCACCCAACAACAAGCCCACACTTGACTCGGGTGCTCTGAATATGAATTGAAACGACATGTCCTCAATGAAGTTAGTCTAATGGAAATTCATCTGGAACCTTGACCCATCTGACATCCAGGCATCTGGGATTCTCCAAAATACACTTAACATAAACTTCCATATTACTGGATATCCGAGACTCCAACTAGATTCAAAACCTACACTTAGCAGAGATTGGATGACCAATATTGACCACCCCTGTGATCTAAAGGTTGAGGTTAAAATATGTTGGCCCAAGGCCACATTCCCAACAATGGGTTCACTTTCATCTCACCCTAATACCATGTTGACACCTATCAACCCCCATGGCATTTTGACTGCCACCGGGAACAACACATCACCATGATGTCATTCACATGTCCCCCCTACTCTTTCACTCATACACATATAAGGGGGTCATAACTTTGAACAAAATCTTGACCCATTCGGGATCAAGGATCCTAGACTTTCACAAAGGCGATTTATTGATAATGCTAGATGTCTAGATTTATAGATCTAGATCTTGGCATAGAGCCTCACAATATGGTAAGATTGAAAATCGAGATTCATCGAGTTGTAAATACAGAAGTTGAGATATATCCTCATCTTACAAACTTCTAAGGATCACGATACACCTTCTAAACTCACTCCTATCCGGTGCTGACACTTTTCCTCTTTCGATACATTAGGCCAACCAAGACATGTCATAGTATGTCAACATGATGTCATCTCCCACACTGTTACACACCTAAATGTTGCACCACCAAATGTCGCACTTAAGTGTTGTATGCACTTTATCAAGTGTTGTATGCACCTTACTAAGTGTCGTATGAACCTTACTAAGTGTCCTATGCACTTTATTAAGTGTTGCAACTTTGACACCATGGAAGAAGATTTTTCACAATCCCTAGTCATTGTGGAGGATAAGAACTCATCATGAGAAGGCCAAAAGAATTCCTTTTACCTTGAAATTTTGACCATTTTTGAAGGTCAATGCTCCCGTGCCCATGTATAGGGAGTGTTGAACTCTTTTCCATGCTCCTCTGTCCATGTATAGGGAGCATTATCAACGCTCTATCCTTAGTGTTAGGGAAGCATTGAAGTGGTTAGAGGAAGTTGAAACTAATCCACCTTATTCTAAGGGTCAGTTCCGAGAGGATGAGGTCAAATATTCGAGTCAATCTCGTGGATCCATCTTAAGTAAACTCAATCTCAACTTATGGAGAAAAATACTCAACCATTTCCTAAAATACTTCATTATGGTTAAGCCTCCAAACTACTATATAGTGAGTGCATTCCAAGGTGAAAAGGGAGGAGAATCCATGAGAGAGTCATAATTATGATCTTGAGACATTCGAGAGAGGAATGGATAGGAGATCTTGGAGGATATATTGCAACGTCAACATTGGATTGTAAGTTCTTCACTATGGATTTCCATTAATACATAACTTGGCCTATTTCCTTCATGTTTTGTGTCACTTGTTACATACATGTCTATTGTTGTTAAAATCATCATAGACAGATTTATTGTCACCTAACAATATATAGTAGAAGAAAGGAGATTCCTCTTCGTTCATTGCAGGTTCTATATTGCACCTAGGTGCTTGGTCAACAAGGTCAAAGGATGGAGTAGCGAGGACAACCATCATATAAAGGTATGTCATCCATCTCTTTCCTCTTACTCTAATTGTTGAAGTAGATCTAAAGGGAAGTTAGTGTCCATTTTTTTTCTTCTATCTTTGGATCAAAGAAGGGGTCTTGATCCAAAGAGGAGTTTCACCTGTCCCCAGGGGGAACTTTATCATAACACACACTTCTCTCTGCTTGGCTCATAAATTTGCAAGGGATAGGAACCTCGTAAAGCAACCCTACCCAATCTGACATCTAGGGATCCAAGAATTTGGTAAATTTGACTTAAATAAAGGTTCATATTTCTAGATTTAGGGTTCCTCCTCCCAGTTTCGACTACATGTTTGTTTTGATTCCTACACAAAATCATGATTAACCCCCTTATATTCAACCTTGCTCAATCACAACATTAATTTCATACAGATTTCAAAGGTTATGTTGTAACACACACAACAACCCACTAAAGATCTCGAGTTTTAGTGGGTACATGTTGAGGGGGCCTCTTAGGCCTCATAAATGTCATCTTACCTATGAATCTAACATAACCTAAATTAAACAAATACATTTGTATAATGTATAAATGGGCATATATGGGTGATTATTTGGAGTGGGTACAGCCACTCCAACCATCCATATCATTGTATAAATACCTATTAAAGCATAAATAAAAGACAATAGAACGTGTTCCCCAATATGTCTCTCTTGATGGTCTCATGTGTGCATTTCACGATGAGTCTCTTGCCTAAATGATAGTTGGAAGAGAGCCTTCCAACATATGGTGTTATTGCCTCCTTCATTCGGCTGAGTGACTACAACAGTGGATGGGGGTGGTATAAACTTGAAAAATATGGATAAATAATAATAAGAGGAAGACCTGCAAATTTCTAGTTGATTGTCGCTTTCTCGTGGAACTTGCTTACATGAAGATAGTCTGCACAAGAAACAATATATTCATTGTTCGAGGATGTTCATGGATGTTTCTCGTGGTACCTGCTCACATGAAGATCAACCTGCAAAAAAGTTGAAAAACTAAGAAATTAAGAACACCTATAAGTAAGAAGATTGACCGTGGAAGATGCATTTGATTTTTTCGTGGAAGAAAAGAATCCCGCAAATAAGACGAGAAAATCCAAAAGAATATTGAATACTTTAATGTTACAAAATGCATGAGATTGCTTCTATAAAAGTGAATGGACCTCTGTAATATCGAAAAGATGATTCACAAATGACTTGGATAATTGAACATAAATACCTTGAATAAATTTTCACGTTGCTCGTATGATTCTTACAAATGAGACGAAAAGGAAGCACAAGACCCCTGGAAAATGAGATGAAAGGGAAGCTCAAGATCGATCATGGATGAAAATATGCGGGAGAAAATAAATGGAAAAAATTCAAAAAGTACAGGGATTGGATGTAAATAAAATAAAATAATGTTTCCAGCGGAAATTACATTTGATGCAAATACTCAGTTCTAGATGAAGTTATATTTTTCGATGTGCTTGAACTAAATCTGATCTAGTGTTCAAATCTACATTTAGTTTCTCACTGAAATGGTGAACATTTAACGTAGTGCATTCTTTCCTGTTGAATTGTTGTTCAAAGTTCTGATATACCCTTTTCTTTCTAAGTCAAACTAATTATGTGTGTAATAAATCTCATGGATGACGTCCCTGAGTCATGAGTTCCAATTTCAAAAGGAAGAATTTGAACAAATTATTTTGGAAATAGTTAAGGCAAGAAAAAAAATACTTCCTAAACGCATTGTTATTTCTTGAGTCATTGAATGTTGGTCGGGTCGATCAATTGCACGAGAATCAAACCAATCGAATGCCATATAAATTGACTAACCAATTAACCTGGAATGAGTATAGTGGATGGAAATATCACTCAGAATTAACCTTTTGGAGAAGAACACTCATATCACGTGTTATTGGGCTTGAGTTACATGTATCAGAGTGCATTGGTGTCGCACGATTCATACCTCAATGATTTTGGTTGACTTGGGAAACATTGTCAACCTGAGTGACTGAACGATTTATCGACTTGGTCATAGCAGAAGCAAGTGTATGAAAGAAGAAAATGCATCCATAGAGTCCTGTGTCAAAGATAATGTTGATAGACCGACTAAAGGAAAGACTACTTCCATGCATGTGGGGGTCAACCAGAATTGTGAAACAAACTTAATTGAGGTCGATTCCCCCCTTTTCAACTAATGAGAAGACAACAAGAGTACTTGTTGTCTTCTCATCATTTGGATGATCAACTTGTTCTTGCAACATTTGATGGTGAAGTAATAGCTGATGCAAAGAACTATAGAAAGTTGGAAGCACTAGTACATGATGAAATGGAGTCATGGGCTGTCATGAAGAGTTTTATTTGTCCTAGTTTGATTCCAATAAAACCAGAGAAGTTGTTGTCACACTTTGATTGTGAAATTCGCCAAGATGAATGAGGACATCAGCCGAGATCTCAAATCTATTCATGACCTCGCTGAGGACATCAGCCGAGGAATGATGCTCGTGGCTCTAGTGGCATAGGTATTGCTACCTCCAACTCTGTGCCAGATCTAGCTTAGAATAATTGTTGACATGCATATATTTTATTGTTGTCGTGTATATTTGACATATATATTGATTTTGATATTATCAATCATCTATATTATGTCTTTTCATTTCATGTTGATATTGATGTTGTTTTATTTATTAAATGTTTTGTGCGATTTATAATATTAATGTTTTTTTTTGTTTTTTTGTTTTTTAATTTAAATTTGAGATGCATCACTCATTTGAACTTCAGATTCTATATTTGACATATTTGAGATGTATTTCTCTCTCACACATACTCATATTTATTTAGATATTATTGTTAATGTATATTATGTCTTTTCATATCATGTTGATGATGATGTTGTTTCATTTATAAAATGTATTTTGTATGTTAATGATTAGCATCATTAATGATTTATTTGTTTTTCAATAAACTTTGAGATGTATCACTCATTTAAATTTGAGATGCCATATAATATTTAACTATAGGTATAATCATTTAATGTTTTTTACAATAGTTATTTAATTTAATGTCATTATATAATGTTTAACCATTTTTCAAAGTGAATTCTTTGTTTTGCAAAAAGATACAACCTCTTGTTTAAACATGTTTACAAACTTGATTAAATGATTCAATCAATTGTTATGCAATTTGATTAATATTTTAAATCGATTTTTTTAAATAAACTGTATTTTTTAAATTTATTCTTAAATACTTTTACTAAATGTTTCATTCATTTTGATAAAATTAAAATAATTATAATTAAATATAACAAAATAATTAGTCCTCCAATTTTATATAGTGATAGCATCATGCATATTAAATAGTGAACTCAATTATTATTATTAACAAGTTTTTTAATAAAGTTATTTTGAGGTCTATGAATTTGACATCTACATTTAAACACAAGAAAAAAGATTTGAACTTTAAAATTCTTACAAGTAATAAAAATAAATTTACTAATTTATCATAGATTAGTACTTCTAAAATAGTTTATTTTCATTCTTTAACTTTGGTCTTCAACTATCATTCAATTTATAGGGAACAACTTTGCTTGACTCTTATATTATAGTTAATTTCTTCCCACCAATCCTCATTGTTCCTAACTTGGAAAAAAATAACAACTATTAGAAAAACTGGAATTTCACATCTTCATACAAACCTTCTATAAATTATCTATCTATCTGTAATTTGAAAGTTAATTTGATTTCTTGTATTTCATATTCTTACAATATATTCAAATTAGTCATGTAAATACCTCAATTAAATTGTTGTTTTTCCATATTTACATTCTCATTAACACATTATGAAAAACTATAATTAATTTTAATCCAACATATTATTTCTTTTTATATTAAAATATCACTATTTTCTTCCTTTAAACATGAATAGACTTAATTGAACATGAATAAACTTAATTAAACATGAATAGACAAGCTAATACCAAGAAACAAAACAAAGTTGTATATGAATCTAAAATTTGAAAAAGTAATACTCAAAGGAAATTTAAAATTAAAAGTAGTGTTTGATTTTATATGTAATAAAAATAAATTTAACTCTTATGAGAATAGGAAAGACAAATATTGTAACACCCTGTTTCCCCCAGTTTGTAAAAATAACTGGACTGGCCAAGAACTGTGGCAAACTCAGAAATGTGAATATGTGATGTGAATGGACCTCATGGAAAAGGTCGATGAATGTGAATAATATTATGAATTTATATTGCAGGACTGATGAGAGGGGATATGCTGAAAAAGAGACCACGATGGCTGCAGAAAGGCGGTGGAGGGCACCTGGAAAGGTGGCGTTAACTTCCACCGACAATCAATACCGTATTTGGACTCCACTGGCCCGGAGAACCAAAAGCGGATCACCGGCCCCGAATTAAATGCCTTGCAGGCTGGTAGGTAGATGGCTCCTCAGAAATTAATGAGGGATGGGGAGGTGAACCGCCCATCCGTAGAGTCGTCAAACTTGACCAGCGTGAGGGAAATCATGCCACACGCAACCTCGCAAGAGGATAAGGCGCGGGGAATAAGTGATTTGGGGGGCAGATGCGAGGGGAGGAAGGGAACTCTGGCGATACGCAGAGTGGGTGATAGCAGAGAGGAAGGAGAGTAACCTTCGCTCCTGGTCACTGGCAAACAGAGATGCAGTCTCACAACATCGTGGTCTCAGCTTGAGGGTGGCTAGTGGTAAATCCGCTGGGAGCCACTGAGCCTACGGTTGGGTGGAAACGAGCACCCCTCTCAGCAGTTACATAACTCCTGGTGTTACTTTCTGATAAGTGTTTTGCCTTTGGCATCTTGAAATATATGTATTCTGACAATTATGCTCATAAGCTATGAAATTGTGAATAATTTTAGTATAAGAATGTCTGTATGATATTTTGATCAGTACTGGTAGTTGTAT
>ML798233.1:46921-58195 GCA_009831015.1 Picea engelmannii | reverse complement strand
TTTCATTTCATGTTGATATTGATGTTGTTTTATTTATTAAATGTTTTGTGTGTATGTAAATGATTTATATTATTAATGTTTTTTTTTGTGTTTTTAATTTAAATTTGAGATGCATCACTCATTTGAACTTCAGATTCCATATTTGACATATTTGAGATGTATTTCTCTCACACACACTCATATTTATTTAGATATTATTGTTAATGTATATTATGTCTTTTCATATCATGTTGACGGTGATGTTGTTTCATTTATAAAATGTATTTTATATGTTAATGATTATCATCATTAATGATTTATTTGTTTTTCAATAAACTTTGAGATGTATCACTCATTTAAATTTGAGATGCCATATAACATTTAACTATAGGTATAATCATTTAATGTTTTTTTACAATAGTTATTTAATTTAATGTCATTATATAATGTTTAACCATTTTTCAAAGTGAATTCTTTGTTTTGCAAGAAGATAACTTGATTAAATGATTCAATCAATTGTTATGTAATTTGCTTAATATTTTAAATTGATTTTTTTAGATATATATTTTTTAAATTTATTCTTAAATACTTTACTAAATGTTATAATTAAATATAACAAAATAATTAGTCCTCCAATTTTATATAGTGATAGTATCATGCATATTAAATAGTAAACTCAATTATTATTATTAACAAGTTTTTTAATAAAGTTATTTTGAGGTCTATGAATTTGACATCTACATTTAAACACAAGAAAAAAGATTTGAACTTTAAAATTCTTACAAGTAATAAAAATAAATTTACTAATTTATTATAGATTAGTACTTCTAAAATAGTTTATTTTCATTCTTTAACCTTGGTTCTCAATTATCATTCAATTTATAGGGGATAACCTCAACCTTGCTTGACTCTTATATTATAGTTAATTTTTTCTCACCAATCTTCATTGTTCCTAACTTGGAAAAAAATAACAACTATTAGAAAAACTGGAATTTCACATCTTCATACAAATCTTTCATAAATTATCTATCTATCTGTAATTTAAAAGTTAATTTGATTTCTTGTATTTCATATTCTTACAATATATTCAAATTAATCATATAAATACTTCAATTAAATTGTTGTTTTTCCATATTTATATTCTCATTAACACATTATGAAAAACTATAATTAATTTTAATTTAACATATTATTTCTTTTTATATTAAGATATCACTATTTTCTTCCTTTAAACATGAATAGACTTACTTAAACATGAATAAAAAGGCTAATACCAAGAAACAAAACAAAGTTGTATATGAATGTAAAATTTGAAAAAGTAATACTCAAAGGAAATTTAAAATTAAAATTAGTGATTGATTTTATATGCAATAAAAATAAATTTAAAAAAATAAATATATACTCAAAGTCAAAATGTTTATTAACAATTTCAAAGAAAAAATAAGATTAAGATAATGTTGTAATTAGCAAACCACTTTTCAAACTTAACTCTAACAAAGGAATAAAGAAATTAGATTCTACCTAGAAGTCCATAGAGAAACTATATTCAACGGTTAGTTTAATTGCATGGAAAATATATATTAACAATTGTTCAATGAAAGTGCACCTAGAAGTCCATAGAGAAACTATATTCAACGGTTAGTTTAATTGCATGGAAAATATATATTAACAATTGTTCAATGAAAGTGCAAAGATACATTGTAAATGTTTGTGTGAAAAATAGTTGATTAGATAATTTCTATAATTAAATCATGGAATATATTCTAAATTTTGTGACTATGTGCATTATTAGGTAGGACTTAGCATTTCTATCAATGAATGCATATAGACATATACAAATTAGTTCAATTATACATAAATTTTATTGAAAAATAATTTTGCATGATTTCAAAAGTATGCATTCAACGATGTTCAACTTAAATGCATTATGGATATTGATCAGTTGTATATATATAAAGTAAGTAGGAAGATATGAAAAAATAAAAAATATATATAATAATCATATCCTCCTCTATGTAGGGATACCAAAAAGATTTATAATATTTTATTCTCTTATACCTATTTCTATGATAGCCATTGGCTCCCCATAAATACATTATTTTTAAAATAGGCAACGATGTCTATAAATTCAACCAAAATCCAAACACAGTTGTAGCTGAACCCAATCTGTAATAAATTCCATGGTGACTTTGTATTTCAGAATTTCTAGATGCCCATTCAAGAAACTACATGTGCATTTCTGAGCTCACAAACTTCAAAGGCAAATGGCGCACCCTAAGCAACATCTAGAGTTAGTTCAGGGCTTAGTGCTTTGCCCATAAATTTCATTTCAAAACTTTAAGATCAATTTTAATGAGATGCAATTTTTAATTCTAAAGCTCTTTTCCTTTCTATAATGGAAATGCTTGTTAGTTTTTTAATTTATTGGAGGATTTTTATCTTGGTTCCTCAAAGCACACTAGTATTGCAAATCACGTTGGTTGAAAATATCAGTTTGTGAGAAACTTTGGTTGGATTATTTAATGCAGAATACGGTGCATCTTTAATGTATAAAATCTTTCATATGCTCATTCAAACAAGATTTTTATAGTATTCCTAGTTGTTCTTTAAAAACTTGCATATTACGAGGTCATTTCATGCTTACTGGTATATTGAATTATGTAAATTGATTCAGTGTCATTTGATTTATTAAATTTATGGTACCTTAAAAACATCTCATAAATGGTTTTACAAAATTAAAAAGAGTACAAAGACCCGTTGGGCTTCAAAATCTAAGTGTGCTACTACATGTGATGAGTGGATAGTTTAACTTCTAATGGTGGTTGTGGTTATGTGTATCATAATAGTTTCTTTATTTCATAAAATAAAAATCAATTGATTTGTTAATGTGATCCGTAGGCTCATCTCATAAAACTCTGAAAGTAAATTCAAAAAGCAGATAGACTCATTTGAAAGCATTGGAAAGGGCCATTGCATGCCTCATGCATATCAAAATTTTCTAGTTATTCTATTAGTGCAATATACAGCCTGAGTGGACCTAATGGTTAAGAACATGTGTTTCCTCTTAAGAGGTTACAAGTTCAAATCCAGAGGGGGGTAGGGTATGTATACCTCCGTAGACTTTACTAGTCAAATCGTTGGGCGGAGGGGGTCCCTTGTTCCACAAACAAGGGGGTCTCATACACCAATTTGGTGTGGATTGGCCATGACCTTAAAAATAGATTATTATTATTATTATATATGATTCGATTTCGTTATAATGAGATTTGAATATTCATTATTTATATCTTTGATTCATATGGATGTATTCGATATAGTTTTTTTTTGTAAGTAAGATTTGTATAAAAAACCTTCAAAAAGAAAAAATTACAGTATCCCCATGTGTTCCAGACTATAGGAACTGAACTGCCCCGGAGGGAAACCAGTTCAGCCAACCGGTTAAAATAAATCCCATTGTCTTAAGGTACCAGTCTTAAAAAATACAAAGACTTATACATAAAAATTCCATTCCCCTGTGGGAGACCGAATCGGCATGTCAACATACCTGATGTAAAAACCACATACAAAATATGACCATAGACTCTATAAGGAAAAAGGAAATTCAAACACTTTGATAAGAAAGCATGAATACACTTGTGCAGGTCATGTGGTGGGATTGTAGCGTGGCCACGCATCTAGGGAGGTGGTGTTGGTTGTTGGGTCCACGGTCGATGCTGCTTACTCCTCAACTAGTGTCCCTCCCTCCTCCATGGGCTCGTGCATGGTAACGTATGTATCGACGTCACCTCCAACCCCTGTGTTGTCTTCGCCTCTAGCACCTGTGTCGTCTTTGTATCCACCCCCTGTGGCGTCGCCATCTCCTGTTATTGAGTGGCATGCCCCCTGCAAAGATGAGAGCAATTGTAGGAGCGTGGAAGTCTTATCGTCCAAGTTTTCCATCCATAATTGTAGGTCATCCAGGCCTTGTTGTAATTCAAAGACCAGTCCTTGCAAAATTGCAAGGCTGTCTTACAATTGTGAGCCTGGTACTGAGTCTGCGAAGGAGTGAGGCCCTGGTTGAGGTCCAAGGATTTCTGGTTGCAGTCCAAGGTAAGGCTGGCTGGTTGAGATCTCTGGCTGGACTGGTGCGCTCGCCGGCAAGTTGGGTGGGACTGCAGGAAGTGGCAACGAGGTGGAAGCCAAATCGGATAAGGATCCTGGGTTGAAACCCAGGGAATTTCCTAAGATGGAGAACCCCTCCAGCCGGCTTGTGAAGGGCGATGAGAGGGGCAGGAGGTTTCTAAGGATTTGACCAGACTGCGACTGAGAAGAGGGCGAGGAAGGTGAAGAAGGTGATGAGCTGGAAGATGGTGCAGGCAAGGGTTAGAGAACCACACGCAGTCGAATGGGATGCTAGGCCGAGTTGTTCTTGGATTTCCCCATTTGTCTCGGCATGCCTGGGACACTGAGGGGATTTGCAAGTGCTGAAAGGAAGCACAGGTAGCGAAGGATTAGTTGGGAGGAGTGCAAGTCATAGGAGGTCTCGGCCTTGGAAGAGAACAACTGCAAATGCACCTAGTGGAAATCATGGTGCCGAGAATGATGAAAGAGGCAAGCACGCATGAGCTGAGTAAAGTGTGGTTCATGGCTCTGAGCCATCGACAGGACATAAATCTTAGTCCAGGCACACTGAGAGTAATGGCACCTTGGCTAGCGCAAGTTTGGCATAAATGCATGAGCATGGCGGGAGGGTGTGACACACTCCTGTCACATGGCCATCGCCATGTTGGCCGCCTCGCGTCCTCTCCTGGTGAAATTTGTTCCGCACTAGCAACCCATCTGGGGAGTTGTCGATGGCTTGAGCCTTATCCTTGCATTATTGAAGGATGGGGTGAGTCGGGTGGATGGAGGCTTGGCAGAGTAGCTTCGATCCCTCCCAGTTCATTCCAATATTGGCCAGTTCATCAGCAATTTGATTCGCCTTTCGCCTTACATGAGAGGGGATGAAGGCCTGATTGGGTCAAATAAGCTTTGCAATTGTCCTCAGACCGTGAGAAATTCGCCAACATGGCAATATTCACTCTAGGTCAGCACCATTCAGGATTTTCCGAAAGAGATTGAGAATGATTTGCGAGTCTCCTTCCACTATAAGCTTGTGAAGTTGTGCTCATTGAACAATTGTAAGCCTTTGGTGAGCCCCCATAGTTCTGCAACATTTTTTGTGGTGTGGCCTAAGTTGCCCGTGGTGATGAGAAGAATGTTTCCTTGGTGGCTTCGGAAGACCACTCCAAAGTCGGCTGCCCCGGGGTTGCCTTTGGAGGCTCCATCGAAATTGAATTTGATAAAACCATCTGGAGGGGGGGACCAATGAGTAGGGTTGTCCCCGATGGAGTGATTCTGAGGTGCAAGAGGCGGGCTCTGAATTGGGTTGAATTTCCAATACCTCAAGATGCTTTGTTCCTGAATTGGGCACCTTAGGTCCGTTTCGGTCCAATGCTGCAGTCTAATTGTTTCCATAATGTTGTGGCAGCTTTGAGTCCAACAATGTTTCCAGGGGAGCTCGACGTTCCTAAAGATCTTTCTATTCCTTTCCTTCTAGATTTTCCAGAGGATAAAAATTGGGAGAAATTTCCATATATGGTTGAGAATGGGTGACTAGAAATCCACTTCTCTCCATTCTTTGATGGTGGTGTTGATGCTATCCCTCTTTCGATCCATGGTGCACATGATTGACGCACATTGATCCCAAACTTGGGTGGTGAAAGGGAAGATGTTAAGGAGATGATTTATTGTTTCTGCCTCCTCCCTACACAGAGGGAAAATGGACAGGCCTATGAACCCCCTTTTGGTAAGGTTTTCCTAGGTAAGAATGCTTTCATGCATGACCAACCATAGGAAGAAGCTAATTTTTGGCCAATGATTTAGGGACCAGATTTTGTTCCAAGATTTCCTCAGTGGGAAGAGATTGAAATAAGTCTTAACGGTGTAGGATTCTTGGATGTTGAAGGTGCCCCTTGCTGAATGTCCCCAATGAAGGATGTCCTCTCCTGGCAGAATGGGGATTTTCCGTGCGTTGATTAGGTTGTACCAAGGCTGAAGATCCACCTGTGCATCGATATGTAGGTCCTCTTCCGTAGATTTCTCGCATCTCCATGTGGTTTCCGCTAGATTGTGCGTCCAGTAGTCTGCCACTTTTGTCAGTCCTGCATGAGTAGATGGGGTGCTGAACGTGTCAGCCCAAGCCTCTTGCGCCAAAATAGGTAACTGTTTCCACGAATCATTCCAGAAGAAGGTTGTTTGACCATTTCGAATTTCCCAAAAGGCGTGATTGATTACAAGGTGTCGATTTTGCTTGGTCGTTGTCCAGATGAGGGAGCTTGGGGTGTCTTCGTTCCATTTGATGAGGTTTCTTTCCATTGTGTTAGGAGTGTACATTCTTCTCCGGAGCTTGTCCCAAAGGTCTTGAGGCCTTTTTAGCCATCTCCACCAGATCTTAGCACTTAGAATTTTGTTCATGGTTGAAGAGTCCCTTATTCCCAGACCCACTTGAGCCTTGGGTCTGCAGAGCTTTTCCCAGCTGATCGGCGCCAACCTTTTCCCTATTTTGAGCCCTTTCCAGAGAAAGTTTCTTTGCAAGGTTTTGATGGCACTAAGGATGAAATTTGGGGCGGCTATGGCTGAGAAGGTATAAACTGGCAAGGCTTGAAATAGAGACTTAAAGAGTATGAGGTGACTGGGGATATTGAGAGCATGGTAGGTCCAAGAGGAGAGTCTTTTCGAGAAGGAAGTGAGGAGGTTTTCCCACGAACTGTTTCGGAGGGCCTTGTCTAACAAGGGGATGCCTAGGAACTTGGATGGAAGGGAGATTTGGGCGAAACTCAATATTTCAGAGATGTGGTGTTGAATCAGAACCGAGGTGTTGAAAAAGAATATTTGGGACTTGTCCTTGTTAATGTCCATTCCTGAAGCATCACATAAAGTATTAAGGATGGAAAGGAAGGAGTGGGCCTCCATGACTATGTGGGACCCATCATCAGAGTTTCATCGATAAATTGGCTGTGAGAGACCGGAGGATTGATGCCATGCAAAGAAAGTCCTGCCAGAGATTTGTTTTCTATAGCGGCCTGGATAGATCGACTGAGACCTTCTCCCATGATAATGAAAAGAAACGGGGACATATGATCTCCTTGCTTGATTCCTCTAGTGGGGGAGAAAGGACGAGAAGGGACTATGTTGATGAGGATTGAGAAGAAGGCAGAAGAGGTGAGATTCATGATCCAATCTACACAAGAGGGATCCAAACCAAAGGCTAGGAGCATCGAGTGCATATATTCCCTTTTTATCTTGTCAAAAGCTTTAGAGAGATCCAGTTTTAAGAGCATACCTGAAGTATGAGTCTTTTGAAAGGAGTGGATCACTTCATGCGCTAAGATGACACTATCCAGGATTGTCTGCCTTCCATGTACCCTATTTTCTTTGATGAAATGATGAGGGGGAGGATAGGCTTGAGTCTTCTTGCTATAACCTTAGTTAAAATCTTGTAGATGACATTGCAGAGAGAGATTGGTCTGAATTGCTTGGGATGGTTGATGAGATCTTCTTTGGGGATCAGGGCGAGGAGTGTTGCGTTAAGGGCAGGGAGAACCTGACTTGAGACTCTGGAGTCCTTGATGATCTCCCAAACATCCTCTCTGATCATTTTCCAACAATGGTGGAAGAAGTCGGTGGTAAAGCCATCCGGTCCTAGGGCTTTACCTTTTGGGGTGTCCTAGAGTGCCTAATCTACTTCCTTGAGCGTGATGGGCTGTAACAGGGCAAAATTATGCTCTTCCATGATTAAAGTGGGTATGTTTTGTGTGACCTTGGTGATGGCTTGATATCTGTCCTTTTGAGGTTCCGTCAAGAGTTTTTGATAATAGGCGAGCAACTCCTCCTCTAGATCCTCATGGGAGTGGATTATTTGCCCATTGTATGAGATTAACTAAGTGATGCGATTGGTATGTCTTCCTTGAATGGTGGACCTGTGGAAGAACTTGGTGTTTCTGTCACCCTCCTTGAGCCATTGGATGCATGACTTTTGTCGCCACAAGATCTCTTCTTGGGCTTTTCTTTCCTCAATCTTTTGGCTTATTGCTGCTTCCTGAGCTTTGAGGTCCTCAGATATCCCCTGCTCACGGATTTGACTTTGAACGACGCCCATTTGGCCCGTTAGTTGCTTTTGGGCTTCAAATATGTTTTCAAAGGTGTGTTTGTTCCAAGTCTTGAGCCTTTGCTTGAAGTTTTTAAGTTTTTGTTGGAATCTGTACATCTTCGAACCGTAAGGTACTGCCACCTCCCTCCACCAGGTGTGGACTTTTTGTTGAAAGTATGGGTGAATAAGCCATAACTGTTCCAGCCTAAAGGGTTTTCAGCCTAGGGTGGTAGGAATGTCTAGCCACAGTTGGATAGGCCAGTGGTCCGACCCATGGATATAGAGAATGCGCATTTCTAGAGTTGTGCCTTCCAGCATGAGGGAGTCCGAAAGAAGAAATCGGTCCAACCTACAAGCTATTTGATGGGATCTAGTTCTTTGATTTGTCCAGGTGAAGATGTCATTTGATGTTTCTGTGTCGATGAGGTTTGAATTGTCTATGAGGTTCTGAAAATCCCTGGACTCTGCTTCAAGTTGATGTGTTCCCCCTCTCTTCTCATCCAGATTGTGGATCATATTGAAGTCTCCTCCCAATATCCATCTGTTTCCCTTGGTTAGGGTAGCCAAGTATTCCGGATTCCTTAGGAAGGCTTGCTTATCACTCAAAATGGCTGGTCCATAGACGTTTGTTAGGTAGTCGGGTTTGTTGGAGCCAATGAGTCGGTGGGCTGTCGACATGGACCATTTAGCTGTGATTTTTTTTTCCAAAGTGATTAAGTTTGGGTTCCAAAGTAGAGACAGACCCCTAGCTGTGCCCGTGGTCATCGTGTAGATCCCTTTCCCTTGCTTCTAGTAGTAGGGGAGGAACTTGTCCATATCTTCAACAGTGCATTTTGTTTCTTGGAGCATCATTGTACTTGGTTTCTTTGCTATGATCATATCCCTTAGTAGCTTTTGCTTACTATGACCGTTGAGTCCTCTTATATTCCATAAGATAATATTCATGATGAGGATGAGGAGGGGAGGGGGGGGAAGTTGTCCGAGATGAGATGGATCTGACCTGAGTTAACCATGAAGTGCCCTATCTCTTGGATGAGCTCGTTGGTTGATTTTTGTCCCCTTTTATGTTTATCTTTATGGGATTAGCGTTGTTCTTTCTGCGTATTTCTTTGTATTCCCAATCCCGCGTTGGATCTGGCAGTGGATCCTGCTGAGTTGTTAAGGAAGACCTTGTGGAATTTTCTCAGCTGGTTTGGGGGTATGGTATAGATTTTCTAGTGCCGATAAGCGTGTTCTAGGGGCTCCAGGTCAACGCCTACCAATTCTTTCTCATCTAAATCCATTTCTGCATCTCTGTCTTTGATTTATGATTGTTCCACGACTGTAGTGTTGGATCCATGTGGGGGAGTGGGTAGGGTCGGATCTTGGGCTTCCTCTGCTTTCCCTTTCTCTGTTTTTTGAGGTGTTTTCTCTATAGACAGAGCTTGCAAGGTGTCCAAGTTGTCTGATTGTTGTTGTAGAATATCATATTGGTTGCTTGAGGTCGGATATTTGTTTGCATGGGCTACCGGTCTTCGTCCTCCTTGTTTGCGCCTTCCTAGCACCTGGATAAAGCCATCTTTGGTTTTGTTGACTTCTGGGTTACCATATTTGTTTGTTGCATTGAGGGGGCAATCCCTAAAGAGGTGCCCATGCTCATGACATTTTCTGCATCTGAACGGAATTTGTTCATAGTCAATGGTTTGCAACCAACCCTCATCATGATATTCTAGGGAAATAGATCCCAAGAGTGGCTTGGCGATGTTCAAGTAAATGAAAATGTGTGCATAGGAGGTGTATCTTCTTTGTTTCATTGCCTCCGAGGATTTGACATACACTTCAATGGTGTTGCCAATGCCGACCAATACCTCTTCCAACCAGAACTTCTACGATAGGGAGTATAGCCTTATCCATACTGGGGCATGCGCGAAGTCCTCCATTTCAGGGCTGAATTTCTCAGTCCAAAACCTCAAGAAGAGCCCCGTCGAGTTGAAGAAATACGACCCTCCATCAAACATGTGATTTTTGTTCTCTAAGTTATGCAGGATTATGGTAAAGAATCCCTTGGAGCCTAGTTGTAGTTCATAGTGTCCTTTGGGCTTCCACCATTGATGTATCCATTTTACCAGTTCACATTTAGAGGGCCAAAGCTCTAAAAATTTTCCCACTAAGGCATAGCCTCTCATGTATTTCTTCTGTTCCTCAATCCTGGGTGTGCTTATGACATATTTTGGGGTTTGTGGCACCTGGGGAATGCATTTCCTAGGTATCCATGGTCGTGATGTGCTTGTTGATGTCAGTGTTTTCCTTGAATCAATATCCATCTCTTTGTCCTTGAGTGTACCCTCGAATAGTAGTTGTGAGTGAAGATCTGGTGGAGGCTCGAAGGATGGGCGCTTGGAACCCCCTCTGTTGTTTCCATGCGCCACTGCATCACTGTAGGAGAAGCCTCACATCCCTCCCTCTCTTGGAGTCATTGAGCCCCTGCAGGGGTGACCAAGTGCACCAGGGTAGCAGTAACCCTAACCCTAGCACATTGGCATCATTCTCTTCGTTATTCGATATAGTTATTCATATCTATGAATAGATTTGGATTTCATTATTCGTATCAGATTTTTTTCAATTTTTTATTTATATCTTTAATTCATATTGCAGGTGAGTGCTTCCCCATTTGTTCCTTTGTTAGTCCTCACCTCCCTACACCATTTCAAATGGACTTACTAATCTATCTAGTTCATTTATTGATCCTTTCATAATAGGTGAATGGGGTTTTTGAATGAGGTTTTTGGAAGAAGAAGGAAATACAATCTCAATAATTTCAAGTGGCTTATTGCACAAATACCATGGATCTTCTTGGTGGAATGAGAGACAACACCATTGTGCTCATTGGTTTTTATCCCCAAGGTTTCATTGGGCAAGAGTGAAAACCCAAATAAAGACACCCTTGAAGTCATATGGAAGCCAAATACTGACAAGCTTATTGCCAAGAATGATGGAGCTCTATTGGCATATGTTATCAATGCAACATGTTCTACCTTGGTGGATATGCTATAATTCCTATGAGAAATATTATTGCTGCAATTTGTTGTTGTGTGAGAGAGAACGAAAATGTTATAGAGAGACAATGGAGAAAGTTTTGACACATG
>ML798233.1:21850-46821 GCA_009831015.1 Picea engelmannii | reverse complement strand
AATAAATTCCATGGTGACTTTGTATTTCAGAATTTCTAGATGCCCATTCAAGAAACTACATGTGCATTTCTGAGCTCACAAACTTCAAAGGCAAATGGCGCACCCTAAGCAACATCTAGAGTTAGTTCAGGGCTTAGTGCTTTGCCCATAAATTTCATTTCAAAACTTTAAGATCAATTTTAATGAGATGCAATTTTTAATTCTAAAGCTCTTTTCCTTTCTATAATGGAAATGCTTGTTAGTTTTTTAATTTATTGGAGGATTTTTATCTTGGTTCCTCAAAGCACACTAGTATTGCAAATCACGTTGGTTGAAAATATCAGTTTGTGAGAAACTTTGGTTGGATTATTTAATGCAGAATACGGTGCATCTTTAATGTATAAAATCTTTCATATGCTCATTCAAACAAGATTTTTATAGTATTCCTAGTTGTTCTTTAAAAACTTGCATATTACGAGGTCATTTCATGCTTACTGGTATATTGAATTATGTAAATTGATTCAGTGTCATTTGATTTATTAAATTTATGGTACCTTAAAAACATCTCATAAATGGTTTTACAAAATTAAAAAGAGTACAAAGACCCGTTGGGCTTCAAAATCTAAGTGTGCTACTACATGTGATGAGTGGATAGTTTAACTTCTAATGGTGGTTGTGGTTATGTGTATCATAATAGTTTCTTTATTTCATAAAATAAAAATCAATTGATTTGTTAATGTGATCCGTAGGCTCATCTCATAAAACTCTGAAAGTAAATTCAAAAAGCAGATAGACTCATTTGAAAGCATTGGAAAGGGCCATTGCATGCCTCATGCATATCAAAATTTTCTAGTTATTCTATTAGTGCAATATACAGCCTGAGTGGACCTAATGGTTAAGAACATGTGTTTCCTCTTAAGAGGTTACAAGTTCAAATCCAGAGGGGGGTAGGGTATGTATACCTCCGTAGACTTTACTAGTCAAATCGTTGGGCGGAGGGGGTCCCTTGTTCCACAAACAAGGGGGTCTCATACACCAATTTGGTGTGGATTGGCCATGACCTTAAAAATAGATTATTATTATTATTATATATGATTCGATTTCGTTATAATGAGATTTGAATATTCATTATTTATATCTTTGATTCATATGGATGTATTCGATATAGTTTTTTTTTGTAAGTAAGATTTGTATAAAAAACCTTCAAAAAGAAAAAATTACAGTATCCCCATGTGTTCCAGACTATAGGAACTGAACTGCCCCGGAGGGAAACCAGTTCAGCCAACCGGTTAAAATAAATCCCATTGTCTTAAGGTACCAGTCTTAAAAAATACAAAGACTTATACATAAAAATTCCATTCCCCTGTGGGAGACCGAATCGGCATGTCAACATACCTGATGTAAAAACCACATACAAAATATGACCATAGACTCTATAAGGAAAAAGGAAATTCAAACACTTTGATAAGAAAGCATGAATACACTTGTGCAGGTCATGTGGTGGGATTGTAGCGTGGCCACGCATCTAGGGAGGTGGTGTTGGTTGTTGGGTCCACGGTCGATGCTGCTTACTCCTCAACTAGTGTCCCTCCCTCCTCCATGGGCTCGTGCATGGTAACGTATGTATCGACGTCACCTCCAACCCCTGTGTTGTCTTCGCCTCTAGCACCTGTGTCGTCTTTGTATCCACCCCCTGTGGCGTCGCCATCTCCTGTTATTGAGTGGCATGCCCCCTGCAAAGATGAGAGCAATTGTAGGAGCGTGGAAGTCTTATCGTCCAAGTTTTCCATCCATAATTGTAGGTCATCCAGGCCTTGTTGTAATTCAAAGACCAGTCCTTGCAAAATTGCAAGGCTGTCTTACAATTGTGAGCCTGGTACTGAGTCTGCGAAGGAGTGAGGCCCTGGTTGAGGTCCAAGGATTTCTGGTTGCAGTCCAAGGTAAGGCTGGCTGGTTGAGATCTCTGGCTGGACTGGTGCGCTCGCCGGCAAGTTGGGTGGGACTGCAGGAAGTGGCAACGAGGTGGAAGCCAAATCGGATAAGGATCCTGGGTTGAAACCCAGGGAATTTCCTAAGATGGAGAACCCCTCCAGCCGGCTTGTGAAGGGCGATGAGAGGGGCAGGAGGTTTCTAAGGATTTGACCAGACTGCGACTGAGAAGAGGGCGAGGAAGGTGAAGAAGGTGATGAGCTGGAAGATGGTGCAGGCAAGGGTTAGAGAACCACACGCAGTCGAATGGGATGCTAGGCCGAGTTGTTCTTGGATTTCCCCATTTGTCTCGGCATGCCTGGGACACTGAGGGGATTTGCAAGTGCTGAAAGGAAGCACAGGTAGCGAAGGATTAGTTGGGAGGAGTGCAAGTCATAGGAGGTCTCGGCCTTGGAAGAGAACAACTGCAAATGCACCTAGTGGAAATCATGGTGCCGAGAATGATGAAAGAGGCAAGCACGCATGAGCTGAGTAAAGTGTGGTTCATGGCTCTGAGCCATCGACAGGACATAAATCTTAGTCCAGGCACACTGAGAGTAATGGCACCTTGGCTAGCGCAAGTTTGGCATAAATGCATGAGCATGGCGGGAGGGTGTGACACACTCCTGTCACATGGCCATCGCCATGTTGGCCGCCTCGCGTCCTCTCCTGGTGAAATTTGTTCCGCACTAGCAACCCATCTGGGGAGTTGTCGATGGCTTGAGCCTTATCCTTGCATTATTGAAGGATGGGGTGAGTCGGGTGGATGGAGGCTTGGCAGAGTAGCTTCGATCCCTCCCAGTTCATTCCAATATTGGCCAGTTCATCAGCAATTTGATTCGCCTTTCGCCTTACATGAGAGGGGATGAAGGCCTGATTGGGTCAAATAAGCTTTGCAATTGTCCTCAGACCGTGAGAAATTCGCCAACATGGCAATATTCACTCTAGGTCAGCACCATTCAGGATTTTCCGAAAGAGATTGAGAATGATTTGCGAGTCTCCTTCCACTATAAGCTTGTGAAGTTGTGCTCATTGAACAATTGTAAGCCTTTGGTGAGCCCCCATAGTTCTGCAACATTTTTTGTGGTGTGGCCTAAGTTGCCCGTGGTGATGAGAAGAATGTTTCCTTGGTGGCTTCGGAAGACCACTCCAAAGTCGGCTGCCCCGGGGTTGCCTTTGGAGGCTCCATCGAAATTGAATTTGATAAAACCATCTGGAGGGGGGGACCAATGAGTAGGGTTGTCCCCGATGGAGTGATTCTGAGGTGCAAGAGGCGGGCTCTGAATTGGGTTGAATTTCCAATACCTCAAGATGCTTTGTTCCTGAATTGGGCACCTTAGGTCCGTTTCGGTCCAATGCTGCAGTCTAATTGTTTCCATAATGTTGTGGCAGCTTTGAGTCCAACAATGTTTCCAGGGGAGCTCGACGTTCCTAAAGATCTTTCTATTCCTTTCCTTCTAGATTTTCCAGAGGATAAAAATTGGGAGAAATTTCCATATATGGTTGAGAATGGGTGACTAGAAATCCACTTCTCTCCATTCTTTGATGGTGGTGTTGATGCTATCCCTCTTTCGATCCATGGTGCACATGATTGACGCACATTGATCCCAAACTTGGGTGGTGAAAGGGAAGATGTTAAGGAGATGATTTATTGTTTCTGCCTCCTCCCTACACAGAGGGAAAATGGACAGGCCTATGAACCCCCTTTTGGTAAGGTTTTCCTAGGTAAGAATGCTTTCATGCATGACCAACCATAGGAAGAAGCTAATTTTTGGCCAATGATTTAGGGACCAGATTTTGTTCCAAGATTTCCTCAGTGGGAAGAGATTGAAATAAGTCTTAACGGTGTAGGATTCTTGGATGTTGAAGGTGCCCCTTGCTGAATGTCCCCAATGAAGGATGTCCTCTCCTGGCAGAATGGGGATTTTCCGTGCGTTGATTAGGTTGTACCAAGGCTGAAGATCCACCTGTGCATCGATATGTAGGTCCTCTTCCGTAGATTTCTCGCATCTCCATGTGGTTTCCGCTAGATTGTGCGTCCAGTAGTCTGCCACTTTTGTCAGTCCTGCATGAGTAGATGGGGTGCTGAACGTGTCAGCCCAAGCCTCTTGCGCCAAAATAGGTAACTGTTTCCACGAATCATTCCAGAAGAAGGTTGTTTGACCATTTCGAATTTCCCAAAAGGCGTGATTGATTACAAGGTGTCGATTTTGCTTGGTCGTTGTCCAGATGAGGGAGCTTGGGGTGTCTTCGTTCCATTTGATGAGGTTTCTTTCCATTGTGTTAGGAGTGTACATTCTTCTCCGGAGCTTGTCCCAAAGGTCTTGAGGCCTTTTTAGCCATCTCCACCAGATCTTAGCACTTAGAATTTTGTTCATGGTTGAAGAGTCCCTTATTCCCAGACCCACTTGAGCCTTGGGTCTGCAGAGCTTTTCCCAGCTGATCGGCGCCAACCTTTTCCCTATTTTGAGCCCTTTCCAGAGAAAGTTTCTTTGCAAGGTTTTGATGGCACTAAGGATGAAATTTGGGGCGGCTATGGCTGAGAAGGTATAAACTGGCAAGGCTTGAAATAGAGACTTAAAGAGTATGAGGTGACTGGGGATATTGAGAGCATGGTAGGTCCAAGAGGAGAGTCTTTTCGAGAAGGAAGTGAGGAGGTTTTCCCACGAACTGTTTCGGAGGGCCTTGTCTAACAAGGGGATGCCTAGGAACTTGGATGGAAGGGAGATTTGGGCGAAACTCAATATTTCAGAGATGTGGTGTTGAATCAGAACCGAGGTGTTGAAAAAGAATATTTGGGACTTGTCCTTGTTAATGTCCATTCCTGAAGCATCACATAAAGTATTAAGGATGGAAAGGAAGGAGTGGGCCTCCATGACTATGTGGGACCCATCATCAGAGTTTCATCGATAAATTGGCTGTGAGAGACCGGAGGATTGATGCCATGCAAAGAAAGTCCTGCCAGAGATTTGTTTTCTATAGCGGCCTGGATAGATCGACTGAGACCTTCTCCCATGATAATGAAAAGAAACGGGGACATATGATCTCCTTGCTTGATTCCTCTAGTGGGGGAGAAAGGACGAGAAGGGACTATGTTGATGAGGATTGAGAAGAAGGCAGAAGAGGTGAGATTCATGATCCAATCTACACAAGAGGGATCCAAACCAAAGGCTAGGAGCATCGAGTGCATATATTCCCTTTTTATCTTGTCAAAAGCTTTAGAGAGATCCAGTTTTAAGAGCATACCTGAAGTATGAGTCTTTTGAAAGGAGTGGATCACTTCATGCGCTAAGATGACACTATCCAGGATTGTCTGCCTTCCATGTACCCTATTTTCTTTGATGAAATGATGAGGGGGAGGATAGGCTTGAGTCTTCTTGCTATAACCTTAGTTAAAATCTTGTAGATGACATTGCAGAGAGAGATTGGTCTGAATTGCTTGGGATGGTTGATGAGATCTTCTTTGGGGATCAGGGCGAGGAGTGTTGCGTTAAGGGCAGGGAGAACCTGACTTGAGACTCTGGAGTCCTTGATGATCTCCCAAACATCCTCTCTGATCATTTTCCAACAATGGTGGAAGAAGTCGGTGGTAAAGCCATCCGGTCCTAGGGCTTTACCTTTTGGGGTGTCCTAGAGTGCCTAATCTACTTCCTTGAGCGTGATGGGCTGTAACAGGGCAAAATTATGCTCTTCCATGATTAAAGTGGGTATGTTTTGTGTGACCTTGGTGATGGCTTGATATCTGTCCTTTTGAGGTTCCGTCAAGAGTTTTTGATAATAGGCGAGCAACTCCTCCTCTAGATCCTCATGGGAGTGGATTATTTGCCCATTGTATGAGATTAACTAAGTGATGCGATTGGTATGTCTTCCTTGAATGGTGGACCTGTGGAAGAACTTGGTGTTTCTGTCACCCTCCTTGAGCCATTGGATGCATGACTTTTGTCGCCACAAGATCTCTTCTTGGGCTTTTCTTTCCTCAATCTTTTGGCTTATTGCTGCTTCCTGAGCTTTGAGGTCCTCAGATATCCCCTGCTCACGGATTTGACTTTGAACGACGCCCATTTGGCCCGTTAGTTGCTTTTGGGCTTCAAATATGTTTTCAAAGGTGTGTTTGTTCCAAGTCTTGAGCCTTTGCTTGAAGTTTTTAAGTTTTTGTTGGAATCTGTACATCTTCGAACCGTAAGGTACTGCCACCTCCCTCCACCAGGTGTGGACTTTTTGTTGAAAGTATGGGTGAATAAGCCATAACTGTTCCAGCCTAAAGGGTTTTCAGCCTAGGGTGGTAGGAATGTCTAGCCACAGTTGGATAGGCCAGTGGTCCGACCCATGGATATAGAGAATGCGCATTTCTAGAGTTGTGCCTTCCAGCATGAGGGAGTCCGAAAGAAGAAATCGGTCCAACCTACAAGCTATTTGATGGGATCTAGTTCTTTGATTTGTCCAGGTGAAGATGTCATTTGATGTTTCTGTGTCGATGAGGTTTGAATTGTCTATGAGGTTCTGAAAATCCCTGGACTCTGCTTCAAGTTGATGTGTTCCCCCTCTCTTCTCATCCAGATTGTGGATCATATTGAAGTCTCCTCCCAATATCCATCTGTTTCCCTTGGTTAGGGTAGCCAAGTATTCCGGATTCCTTAGGAAGGCTTGCTTATCACTCAAAATGGCTGGTCCATAGACGTTTGTTAGGTAGTCGGGTTTGTTGGAGCCAATGAGTCGGTGGGCTGTCGACATGGACCATTTAGCTGTGATTTTTTTTTCCAAAGTGATTAAGTTTGGGTTCCAAAGTAGAGACAGACCCCTAGCTGTGCCCGTGGTCATCGTGTAGATCCCTTTCCCTTGCTTCTAGTAGTAGGGGAGGAACTTGTCCATATCTTCAACAGTGCATTTTGTTTCTTGGAGCATCATTGTACTTGGTTTCTTTGCTATGATCATATCCCTTAGTAGCTTTTGCTTACTATGACCGTTGAGTCCTCTTATATTCCATAAGATAATATTCATGATGAGGATGAGGAGGGGAGGGGGGGGAAGTTGTCCGAGATGAGATGGATCTGACCTGAGTTAACCATGAAGTGCCCTATCTCTTGGATGAGCTCGTTGGTTGATTTTTGTCCCCTTTTATGTTTATCTTTATGGGATTAGCGTTGTTCTTTCTGCGTATTTCTTTGTATTCCCAATCCCGCGTTGGATCTGGCAGTGGATCCTGCTGAGTTGTTAAGGAAGACCTTGTGGAATTTTCTCAGCTGGTTTGGGGGTATGGTATAGATTTTCTAGTGCCGATAAGCGTGTTCTAGGGGCTCCAGGTCAACGCCTACCAATTCTTTCTCATCTAAATCCATTTCTGCATCTCTGTCTTTGATTTATGATTGTTCCACGACTGTAGTGTTGGATCCATGTGGGGGAGTGGGTAGGGTCGGATCTTGGGCTTCCTCTGCTTTCCCTTTCTCTGTTTTTTGAGGTGTTTTCTCTATAGACAGAGCTTGCAAGGTGTCCAAGTTGTCTGATTGTTGTTGTAGAATATCATATTGGTTGCTTGAGGTCGGATATTTGTTTGCATGGGCTACCGGTCTTCGTCCTCCTTGTTTGCGCCTTCCTAGCACCTGGATAAAGCCATCTTTGGTTTTGTTGACTTCTGGGTTACCATATTTGTTTGTTGCATTGAGGGGGCAATCCCTAAAGAGGTGCCCATGCTCATGACATTTTCTGCATCTGAACGGAATTTGTTCATAGTCAATGGTTTGCAACCAACCCTCATCATGATATTCTAGGGAAATAGATCCCAAGAGTGGCTTGGCGATGTTCAAGTAAATGAAAATGTGTGCATAGGAGGTGTATCTTCTTTGTTTCATTGCCTCCGAGGATTTGACATACACTTCAATGGTGTTGCCAATGCCGACCAATACCTCTTCCAACCAGAACTTCTACGATAGGGAGTATAGCCTTATCCATACTGGGGCATGCGCGAAGTCCTCCATTTCAGGGCTGAATTTCTCAGTCCAAAACCTCAAGAAGAGCCCCGTCGAGTTGAAGAAATACGACCCTCCATCAAACATGTGATTTTTGTTCTCTAAGTTATGCAGGATTATGGTAAAGAATCCCTTGGAGCCTAGTTGTAGTTCATAGTGTCCTTTGGGCTTCCACCATTGATGTATCCATTTTACCAGTTCACATTTAGAGGGCCAAAGCTCTAAAAATTTTCCCACTAAGGCATAGCCTCTCATGTATTTCTTCTGTTCCTCAATCCTGGGTGTGCTTATGACATATTTTGGGGTTTGTGGCACCTGGGGAATGCATTTCCTAGGTATCCATGGTCGTGATGTGCTTGTTGATGTCAGTGTTTTCCTTGAATCAATATCCATCTCTTTGTCCTTGAGTGTACCCTCGAATAGTAGTTGTGAGTGAAGATCTGGTGGAGGCTCGAAGGATGGGCGCTTGGAACCCCCTCTGTTGTTTCCATGCGCCACTGCATCACTGTAGGAGAAGCCTCACATCCCTCCCTCTCTTGGAGTCATTGAGCCCCTGCAGGGGTGACCAAGTGCACCAGGGTAGCAGTAACCCTAACCCTAGCACATTGGCATCATTCTCTTCGTTATTCGATATAGTTATTCATATCTATGAATAGATTTGGATTTCATTATTCGTATCAGATTTTTTTCAATTTTTTATTTATATCTTTAATTCATATTGCAGGTGAGTGCTTCCCCATTTGTTCCTTTGTTAGTCCTCACCTCCCTACACCATTTCAAATGGACTTACTAATCTATCTAGTTCATTTATTGATCCTTTCATAATAGGTGAATGGGGTTTTTGAATGAGGTTTTTGGAAGAAGAAGGAAATACAATCTCAATAATTTCAAGTGGCTTATTGCACAAATACCATGGATCTTCTTGGTGGAATGAGAGACAACACCATTGTGCTCATTGGTTTTTATCCCCAAGGTTTCATTGGGCAAGAGTGAAAACCCAAATAAAGACACCCTTGAAGTCATATGGAAGCCAAATACTGACAAGCTTATTGCCAAGAATGATGGAGCTCTATTGGCATATGTTATCAATGCAACATGTTCTACCTTGGTGGATATGCTATAATTCCTATGAGAAATATTATTGCTGCAATTTGTTGTTGTGTGAGAGAGAACGAAAATGTTATAGAGAGACAATGGAGAAAGTTTTGACACATGCAAATATGTTTTTTCCTCATCTTTATCTTCTTTTGCTTCCCAAACAACCTACCACTATTGCCAATGAACCTCTAGAACAAGGATTTGCCTAATTTATAAGTCATGGGGACTTTTTTTTCAAATTACCTAGATTATTTAGAGGGGGTTGTGCTTCCTATTAAAAAAATTCCTAGGTTTGTAAAATCAATCAACTATTGAATAGGAGAAACAAGCTATCACCTAATATTAATATTACAATTGACAGATGATGAAGAATACTTGTAATATCAATCAACTATTGAATAGGAGAAACAAGTTATCCCCCTGCTATTAATCCTACAATTCACAGATGATGAAGAATAATTGTAATAGGAAACATGGCAGCAGACCTCTAATCGCTCTGATGAGTGTGATCCACTAGCATAAGCATATAAGCAACCCTTGAATGTGGCCTTGGCCCTTGGATAAACTAGAGCCCCTATTCTTCTTTGGATGCTGTTAGAGTTGCAAATGCGGAAAACACAATTCACATATGATAATCAATAATCACACAGATAAGAAACACATAAATTTCACGTGGTTCACCCAAACGTTGGGCTATGTCCACCAAGAAGAGGTATCGGTTGTCTTATTATTCAGATCATGGAGATTACAACAACTTCACTCATACATCTCTCACTATGTCTTAGCCTCTACGGGCATACACAAACTTATAGTAATTTATACAAGAAACTAATTCATTGAATGCACTCCTATCCATATTCTAACTTGGTGTATTTAGTTGAAACTAACACAGAATAATATGATCTAAATAAATATTCTTGGATAAATTCGTTGTCACCAAATTCAAAAATCTCCACCTTGACAACAATTAACCTGATACCTTCTTCCTTCCTTTTGTTCATCACCTTTTCTGCAAGCTAAGAGAAGCTAAGCACCATCGTAGCTTCTCTAAAAGTACTGGTTTTTTGAACATGTCTGCGCAGTTCTCTTTTGTATGCACTTTCTCAAGAGAGACTCCACATTCATCGATGACCTGTCTTACCAAATGGTACTTGATAGGTATATGTTTCGTTTTACTTTGGTAGGTTGGATTCTTAGCAAAGTGAATAACACTTTGACTATCACAAAGTATCTTTACTTTGTCTTGCATCCTTCCAAAATCACCAAACAAACCTTTCAACCAAACTACCTCTTTTCAAGTATGTGAAGAAGCTATGTATTCTTCTTCTGTAGTGGATAAAGAAATAATGTTTTGTCGCTTTGAAATCCAACTCATAGCTCCACTTGCAAGAGTAAAGACATACCCTGAAGTCGACCTTCTCTTGTCCAAATCACTTGTAAAATCATAATCAACATATCCACAGACTAATTCAAAACCACTATTATAAGTGATACAGTAATCACTTGTGCCTCTCAAATACCGAAGCACCCATTTCATTGTTGCCCAGTGCTCTTTACTTGGATTTTCCATATATTTGCTGACAACCCCAACTACATGTGAAATGTCTGGCCTTGTACTAACCATCACATACATTAAAATTCCTACTGCATTAGCATATGGTATCTGAGACATATATTCCTTTTCTTCTTTTGTACTAGGACATAAACTTGAAGAAAGCTTAAAATGGGAAGCCAAAGGGACTGAAACTGGTTTCACATCGTTCATACCAAACCTCAAAAGTATCTTCTCAACATACTTCTGTTGTGAAAACCAAAGCTTACCATTCCTCCTATCTTTGAATATCTCCATGCCCAAAAATTTTCTCGTTGCTCCTAGATCTTTCATATCAAACGTCCTAGCCATTTGAGCCTTTAACCTGTTGATCTCAGTTATTCTTTTTCTTGCTAAAAACATATCGTCAACATACAATACTAAGATAATGAATATGCCATTATTCAATTTCTTAAAGTATAAACAATGATCATACTCACTCCTTGTATAATTTTGGCTCACCATGAAAGAGTCAAATTTCTTGTACCATTGTCTGGGCGACTACCTCGAACCATACAATGATTTATTGAGCCCGTGAACAAATTTCTTGCTGCAATTCTGAACGAACCCTTCAGGCTGTTCCATGTAAATTTCCTCATCCAAATATCCATGTAAGAAGGCAATTTTAACATCTAGCTGCTCCAACTCCAAATCAAGTAATACAACTAATGCTAACACAATTCGAATTGAAACAGAATTAACAACTAGTGAAAAAATCTCATGAAAGTCAATACCTTCTTTCTAAGAATATCCTTTCACAACTAGCCTTGCTTTGTACCTTTCTACCTTATCATCAACACTCTTCTTCGGCTTGTAGACCCACTTTCAACCTACAACTTTTATGTCTCTTGGAAGTTCTACCAGGTCCCATGTGGCATTCCTCTCTAATGCCTTCATTTCATCCTTCATTGATTCTTTCCATTTATCACTCTTAGAACCCTTCATAGCTTCCTGATAGCACAAAGGTTCATCATCATTAGTACTTAAAGAAACTGACGAAACAAAATCATCATACCTTCTTGAAGGCTTTTTGACCCGTGTAGACCTCCTTAGGGAAGTTTATGGCTCATCCACATTCTGTTGATTGTTATCATCAACCATGTCTTCCTCTGCGTGAAACTCTTCATGAACATCTTCATAAACTTGTTCATGTTCACTTTCACCTGTATTTGAACTAGTTTCAAACTGAATCTATTGATACTTAGATACTTCTTCCTGTTTCATTTGAACATCTACAACTGATTTGATGAGAGATGATTCATCAAATATTACATCTCTGTTAATGGTGATCTTGTGGGCAGTAGGATCCCACAACCTGTACCCCTTAATACCATCACCATATCCAACAAAGATAAGCCTTTTTTTATTTTGGATCTAATTTAGAACGTTGTTGTTTCAGAATTAGAGCATAGGCTTCACAACCAAAAACTTTAAGATTAGAATAATTATAAGGGTGACCTTTCCATACCTCTTTAGGAATCTTGCACTCTATTGTTGTTGATGGTGATCGATTCACCAAATAACAAGTTGTAGTTACTGCTTCTGCCCATAGTTTTTGCTGCAAGTTGGCATTACTAAGAATACTCCTTGCTTTCTCTAGAAGAGTCGTGCTCATGCGTTCAACAACTCCATTTTGTTGAGGAGTATAGGCAATGGTTTTATGCCTATAAATACAAAACTCCTTGCAATAGTTCTCAAATTCCATTGACCTAAATTCACCACCATTATTAGTTCTTAAACATTTAATAGACCTACCAGTGCTCTTTTTTACCAAAGCTCTAAACTGCTTGAAAATAGTAAATACATCAACCTTTCTTTTTAACATATAGATCCAAATCTTTATAGAGAAATCATCTATAAAAGTTACAAAATATGATGATCCTCCATACGAAATAGTAGGGGATGGTCCCCAAACATTAGAATGGATATAATCAAGGATTCCTTCATTAGTGTGTCTTTCGGTTTTAAATTTCTACCTATTCTGTTTTCCATAAATACAATGCTTGCAGAAATCTAACTTTAAAGACTTTAGACTAGGAAGTAACTTGCGATCAGATAATACCTTCAATCCTCTTTCACTCATATGGCCCAACCGTTGATGCCACAGTCGAACATAATCACTTTCATTCTCGGATACAGCTGTCGCATGATCTGACTCAGTTTTTTCTTCTAACATAAACATGTTTCCAACCTTCTTCGCTTCATGACCAGTAGGATTCCTTTGTAGACCTTCATAGCTACACCTTGAACAATACTCTTATATCCTCCAGTGTCTAAGACTCCCAAAGAAATTAGGTTCTTCCTAAGCTTAGGTACATGTCTCACATCAGTTAGTATTTTAACAGTTCCATCAAACATCTTAATTCGAATGCTATTGATTCCCACAACTTTACACGAGATATCATTTCCCATGTAAACTATTCCATCATCTATAGACTGGTAAGTAACAAACGAGTGTCTATGAAGACACATGTGATTTGAAGCACTGGAATCTAATAACCATTGTTGATCATGACGTGAACCAATACTAATTGATAAAACTTCATTAGTCATGCCTAAACCTGTTGCTGAACATGTTTCAGTTGCATTCGCTTCCTTCATTTCTTTTGGAGGGTCATCTTTGGAGGCTTGTTGTCACTTCCAACAGTCCTTCTTCAGGTGTCCAGATTTGCCACAAAACCAACACTTAATCTTGCTCTTTCTGCCCTTCGAATTTGACCGAGAGAAATCCCTCTGACCCTGTCCTCTTTCTTTAGGTCTGCCTCTGACCATCATCGCCTCAGATGTAGAGGTTTATGAATTGGTTTTCTTCCTTTTTTCCTCAGACAGTAGTGCTCCAACAATAACATCAAACTCAATCCTTTATGTTGTGATGAAACTAATAGAGGTAACAAAGTGATCCCATGACACGGGTAAATAACACAATAATGTAATTACCTTATCTTCAGAATCGAATTTTACTCCCATATTAATCAACTGAACTAAGAGAGTATTGAAGAACAATACTCTAAATTATTTTGAAAATAAAATATAGCACTAATACTCTAAAATTGGATATCACCGAATTATAGTTTTGAAGAACAATACTCTAAATTGTTCTTCAATTTAGTATCGAAGAACAATACTCTAAATTATTTTGAAAATAAAATATAGCACTAATACTCTAAAATTGGATATCACCGAATTATAGTTTTGAACATGAATTTCATTTCATGCAAATTTGCCATGTACTAATGAAAGTCACATCAAGGTGTACTCACATAGAAGTGGATGTCTTGTCGAGTTTGGTATTTCTCATTAGTTTTTGTTCTAATTCGTTATAATAAGTTTTTGTTCTATTAATATCTTATTATAGTATTTTTTTTTTTTACAATTCTATTAATATATTTTAAAAAATAGGAAATAGTGTATTGTACTGTAATATTATTAATAATTACAAGGAGTTGATATATGTAAGTCACATCAAGGTGTACTCACATAGAAGTGAAAGTCATGTCGAGTTTGGTATTTCTCATTAGTTTTTGTTCTAATTCGTTATAATAAGTTTTTGTTCTATTAATATCTTATTATAGTATTTTTTTTTACAATTCTATTAATATATTTTAAAAAATAGGAAATAGTGTATTGTACTCTAATATTATTAATAATTAAAAGGAGTTGATATATGTAGATATGTTTTATTAAAGAGTACATAGAAGTGAATGTGATATTAAATTTGATATTTTCCATTAATTTTTGTTAGTTATACATATGTTATTACATTTATTTATTTTTTCAAATTGTATCAACTTAAGGAAATAATGTGTATTGTAATATTGCTAGCAAATCATATAATTAAAAGTGGTGATATATATCAATAAGTGTTATTAGTTTAAAAAGCTGGAAAATTGAATCAATCAAGGTATATCAACTACTTTTAATTATGTAGTTGTGTTAGTGGACAATCGACATGAGTAGTGAGTATTGGTATATTTTTGATTTAAAATATCAATGTGTTTAATATTAAAATATTTATGAGATTTCACTATGTTTGATCACGATTGACTATGGATGACCATGCATGATTGTATTTGACCATGGTTGACTTTGACTATCCGTGGTTGATTATGTGTGACTATGATTGACTTTAGTTGACTATTGTCAACTATGGATGAATTTGGTTCACTATGGTTGATTATGGTTGATTATTTTGACTATTATTTACCATGGTTGACTATGCTTGATTTTGGTCGACTTTGCTTGAATATGTTTGACCGTGGTTGATAATGGTTGATTAAGGTTAACTATGGTTGACCATGGTTGATGATGGTTGACTATAGTTGACATTCAGTGGACCATGGTTGATCATGCTTGACAATGTTTGAACATGGTTTATATGATTGAGTATTGTGGCCATGCTTGATTATGTTTGACCATGACTGACCATGTTTGCCTATGGTTTACTATAGTTAACTATGTTTGACCATGCTTAACTACGGTCGACCATGTTTGACTATGTCTAACCATGATTGATTGTGGTTAAATTTAGTTGACCATGGTTGATTATGGTTTGGCCATGTTTGATCATCGTTAACTATGGTTGTCCATGTCTGACTACGGTTGACCATGTTTGACCATGGTGGACCAAGATTGAATTTGATTGATGATTGACCATGTTGACTATGCATGAGTATGGTTGATTATGTTTTAGTATGGTTGTCTTTGGTTAACCATGGTTGACTATGGTTCACTTTGGTTTTACAATTGTTTATTATGGTTTTCTATGGTTGAACATGATTGAATTTGGTTGACCATGGTTGGCCATGATTAATTATGGATGACTATGCTTAACCAAATTTTACTATGACTGACCTTATTTGGAAATGATTAATTACGGTTGACCATAGGTGGCCATGGTTGATTGTGGTTGACTATTGTTGACTATGGTTATATCCCATTGCAACGTTCATCTTGGTTGATTTACGTTGAATTGTTATTTTCTTGAATGATTGTGTTGCATTGCGACATGCATCAAGGGTTATGTCACAATGTGATGTTCCTCAAAAGTTATGTTGGATTGAGACATTCCCTAATGGTTATGTCACATTGCAATATTCTTCGTCTTTGAGTTATGTCGAATTGCTACATACCTTAATGGTTGCATCACATTGCAATGTTCACCAATGGTTATTTCACCTTGTGATGTTTCTCAACGATTATGATTCATTACGATGTTCTTGAATGATCATGATGCATTGTTATATTCTTCTTAGTCAACTTATGTGAATTGCTACATTCCTCAATGGTTATAACACATTGGGAGGCTCACCAAGGGTTTTGTCAAAAAAATGATATTCCTTAATGTTTATGTTGCACTACAATGCTTATCTTAGTGGAATTATGTTGAATTATGGTGATCCTCAAGGGTTATGTCACATTGTGACATTGATGAAGGGATATGTTGGAATGTGACATACCTTAATGGTTATGTGGCATTGCAACCTTCATCTTAGTTGATTTAAGTTAAATTACAGTGTTCCTAAATGGTTATGTTGTAATGTAATGTTCCTCAAGAGTAATGTTGGATTGTGGTGTTCCTCAATGATCATTTCATATTACAACATTTATCATGGTTGACTTATATGTCGACCATTTGGCCATGGTTCATTATAGTTGACTTTTGTTGACCATGTTAATTATGTTCCACTATGGTTGACTATGGTTATGTTGTATTGTGATATTCATATTAATTGACTTATTTCGAATTATCATGTTCTTCAACGATTATGTTACATTGTAACACCCATTATTAATAAAACAATATAAAATTAATAATAAAACATATAAACCCTTTTTAAAATTTACATTTAATAGTTTTATTAACTTATTTTATAAACTAAATTAAACTTTAAACTTTGTTACTTTGAAAATATTAAACTTTCACAAGTTGCTAAGGCATGATATATATGAACGTTCATAATCAAAGGAAAATAATACAATTTAGTTTACTTATTTAAAATTATAAGAGGAAAATACCTTCTGTATTTTTAGAAATAATAATTAATAGATATATATTAAAGAATTTAAAAATCTCTTAATTATAATTATAAGATATTGTGACTTAATCAGGTTAAAAAATTCATAAAATCCATTAAAAATAGATTTCAAAATTGTTATAAAAATGTGCTCGTTATAAGTTCAACATATTATTTAGGAAAATTAACTTGAATCTGTATAGAAAGATTGAAGAGAAAATACATACTGTTAACCATTAAATGCACACTGACTTATTAAAATCAACAAAACAAACTAGTTACTAATGAATAGATCATGAAATTTATAAATTTTAATTATGGTTTTTTTTTATATAATGATGCAATATATAAATATAAAGTTGATTTTGATGATGGACTTAACTGTAAGATTCTTTTAATAGTGGAAGTCCCATGAATTCTCTTACAAACTATAATTTGCATTCTCAAAAACTAGTACAGTCTTACAAATTATACTTTGCATTCTCAAAAATTAGTACAAAATTTCTTTTAGAGTTGAGAAATACTCAATTATGATAAAGTCTTATGTTTTGTGGTATAAACACTAAAGTATTATAAAAATATTTCAAAAAAGCTTTCAATGATTTAAAACTACTGGTTTCCCATAACAAGAATATCTGATCATCTTCCACCTACTCCACTCAGTTCACACCGTCCAACACCATAACTTGTTCTCTCCTTCTCTTCTTGGCTCTAGTTATTGGGTTTTCTCACTGTTGTCATCTTTTCATGCATCCAGTGCTATCACATCTCTACAGATCCCAACAATAATGCAGAGTGTTCTAACACTCATTATTCAAGTTTTTCTCATCTATGCTTCTAAACACAAAAGGGCGAGGCTACTCGACAACATAAGGGTAATCTAAGGAACATAACATAAATTTGTAAAGCATAACATAAATCAGTAGGATTTTGATAGAAATGATGAAGGATTTGATATGGTGGAAATCTAGGAGTTTTTCACTGTTGGGAAAGATTCAATTAGAGATTTATCTGGATGAGTCTCGATAATATTACTTGGAAATAATGGAGCAAGAGTTAGTTACGTAGACAAACTCTACTAGTGTTTAATGTAGATCCTATTTTTCTTGTTGTTTGTTGTAACCGCCTATTCCTATATTATGATGTAATTTGTCTTCAATCAATAATAGATTATGAGTGTAGTCTCACTGGCGTGGTTTCTCCTAATTCTAAGTTGGTATCAGAGCTGCATTGGAGATCTGTGAGACCCAGCTCCCTGAGGCAAGATCCGTAGTGCAAGATCTTGAATTGTGAATTGATTAAGAAGAAAGATCATCAATGCTCCCTATGCAATATTAGAGGTGTGATGACGCTCTCACACTTGCGAAATCAAATTTTTTGGATCCCTCGCACTCTCATTGTATGCATCTAAGAGAGCTAGGGCACTAGTGTTACCCCTTCCACACTCAAGGAGTGTTGCTAGCTCTGACTAGCACTCCCCCTTCCATAGTGCAGGAGCGCTAGCACTCCCTGTCCTTAGTCTGAGGAGTGTTGACTTTTTGTGTGGGAAATTCGATGGTCAAGCAGGGATCTGGCATAGTTATGATGATGCATTAACTGAATTGTGTGGGCGGACGCCATTATTGACGGTGCGTTGAAGGGATGTTGAGATCATGGTTGTTCAATGCAGGAGTTAACAATTGAAGGTTGTGGCTTATTCCACGAGCCAAGGTCGCATACAAATAGGTTATAACCACTAGCGCTTAACCATATGTTATATTCTTTAAATATATTTTTCAATATATTTTTCCTCTTTGGTAAAATCATAGCCATAGTCTTTGTTCATATCGTGAAGGTCGAGACTCTATAGTGTGGAAAGGAATGAGTGGAGGACTGGTGTAGACATGTGTGTTTTATACCAGTGAGTTGTTTTTAAACCATAAACTTAGAAAAAGAAACCCTATAAGTTTTATAAGACTGTAATGTGGGCCGTTAAATGACATATAGAGTTGAGGAAGGGTTTTGAGTCTCTCTTAAGGAGACTTATAGTGTATCCTTTACTAAGTAAGGCTATCCTTCTGGAGTTTTGTACCTGGTGGGTACATCAGAAAATTGACGAAAGTTTCATATTCTTGGTGATTCACTTCCTTCATGATTGAAGTGTGTTTGGTGATACACATATCCCTTATCTGGTTGGACGAGTAGACACTTGCAGAGATGGAGAATCTGTTGGAAGAGACCCACCTCAATGAATCCAATAAATTAGATGGCTTGAATTTCATTAATTGGAAATTCAAAATGCAGACCCTGAGGGAAGGGTATGGTGTAATGGACAATTGTGAAGGGAGATGAAGTGAAACCAGAAGTGGTTGCAGGTACGAAAACAACACAGATCCAAGATTGGGATAAACGCAAGAACAAGGCCAAGGTATTGTTGCATATGTCTGTTAAAGATAACATAATTCCACATATTAGAGAAGCTAAAACTTCTGCTGATACATGGACAACGCTTAAAGATTTGTATGAAACTAGCAATACAAATCATATGCTTTTCCTAAAAACTAATTTCTAGGCAATAAGATGGATGGAAATGAATCTGTTAGTTCATTTCTGGGTCACATTAAAGAGGTGAAAGACAAACTAGGAAATATAGGGGAAACAATTTCCAACACTGATCTTGTCACAATTGCCTTAAATGGTATGCTAGAACACTATCAGATGTTCATAACAGGTCTCGCAACAAGGGTGAAACCTCATACTTTTGAAGAATTGATAGGTATTTTGCTGCAAGAGGAAGAGAGGCACGCAAATTTGAAGCCTCATAATTCAGATTTGGCACTGTGGTCAAATAAGATATCCGCGAGAGGGAGATTAGGAGAAAGAGGGAGAGGAGACAGTTCATCGCAGAGAAGACAATCTCCAAGGCCAAATCAAGGTATGCTATCTAACAAGAATGAGTCAAAGAGTTCTTTTTATTGTGGTCGACCTGGATATTTTATTAGAGACTGTCATAAGAAAAAGAGTAATGAGGCTAGGAATAAAACTAGAAAACATTCAGGTCATTATGTAGAGGAATCTTCAAATCATGATCTTAGATTGTTTATTGCTAGTAATGATATTGATGAACCCTCGAATTTTGATTCACAGGATCTTAGGTTGTTTGTGTCTAATGTTTATTTGTCTACTGAAACATATGATGTTGATGCCTGGTTTGTGGATTCTAGATCATCAGTACATATGACATGTAATAAGAAGTGGTATAATAATTTTAAAGAAACACAGAATGGTGCCAACATATATCTTGGAGATGACCACACTCATCAGATCAAGCGATACATAGATATTCCAGTAACATTGTTGAATGGTACTGTTCGTCACATTCACAATGTTGTCTATGTTCTCAAGATAAAGAAAAACTTGATCTCTGTGTCCACCATTACAGATCATAACTTGAAGGTTGAATTCTTCAAGAATTATTGCATAGTGAAGGATTTGCTGGACCAATACAGAACTATTGCAATGAGAGTCTGAGCAGGAGGACTATACAAGCTTGATGTTACCAGCAAAGAACATCATGCACTAACTTCTACAACTACGCCAACAGAGAGTCTTTGGCATCAAAGGTATGGCCGCATCAATCATCATGATTTATTGTTATTACAGAAAAAGAATATTGTTGAAGGACTTCCCATGTTAAAGAATGAGAATGTTGCTTGTGAAGGATGTGCATTAGGAAAGATTCACAGAGATGAATTCCCCTCTAATCCTGAAAAGAAAAAGAGATATGTGTTAGATCTTGTGAATACTGATGTTTGCAGACCTATGCAGACTAGGTCTTTAGGAGGTGCATTTTACTTTCTGTTATTTATTGATGATTGCATGAGATACACATGGGTTTATTTCCTTAGAAGAAAAAGTGATGTTTTTGAGTACTTTAAGGAATTCAGAACCATGGTGGAAAAGTACACAGGAAAATCCATCAAAATCCTTCGTTCAGATCAAGGGGGAGATTATAAATCAGGGGACTTCATCAAATATTGCAAAGATCATGGAATAGTACAACAGTTTACAGTGCCCCACACTCCACAACAGAATGGAGTGGTTGAAAGGAAAAACATAACTTTGGTAGAGTGTTCACACAGTATGATGAAAGGAAAGAATCTCTTGAATACATTTTTGGATGAAGCCATAAATAATGTAGTTTATTTAAAGAACATAAGTCCAACAAGGTGTCTTGATAATATTACTCCTTTCGAAGCCTTATATGGTTCCAAACCCACAGTTTATAATTTAAAAGTATTTGGGTGTAAGGATTTTTCACATGTTCCAAAGGAGAATAGGAATAAATTGAATGGTAAAGCCATTAAATGTATTTTCATAGGGTATTTTTCTGAATTCAAAGCATACAAACTATTTGATCCTTCTACTCACAAAGTATTTGTGAGTAGATATTTACTTTTCCATGAGAAGGAAGAAGGAAATCATGATGACAACAGTCATGAGGAATGGAATAGACTTCTTGATGAAGGAGTTAAAGAAGAGCAGTACCAACAACAATCATCACAACAACAACCACCACAACAACAACCACAACCGCAAAGACATTAGAAACAACAAGAAGGACTCAATGATATGGACACTTCAAGCAGTCATAGTTCAACTAGAGGCGAAGGCAGATCTTCACAAAGTGGGGAGTAAGATAATCAATTGAGAAGATCTTCACGACAGGTTCGACTCCCTGAGAGGTATAGAGACTATGCCCTAATGAGTAGCATTTCAAATGTCATAGAACCCATGAGTTTTAATGAAGCCAATGAACATGATGAATGGTGAAATGCAATGGAGGAAGAATATGAATCTATAATGAAAAACAATACTTGGGAGTTGATTGAATTGCCTAAACATAAAAATCCCATTGGATGCAAATGGATATACAAACCCAAGTTTAAATTAGATGGTAGTATAGACAAATATAAGGTTATATTGGTGGAAAAGGGGTATTCACAAACAACATGTATTGATTATGGTGAAACATTTGTACCAGTAGCTAAATTGAATGCTATCAGATTGTTAATTGCTTTAGCTACAAAGTACCATTGGAAGCTACACCAATTAAATGTTAAATTTGCATTTTTGAATGGTGAGTTAAATGAGGAGGTTTACCTTACTCAACCTGAAGGGTTTGTGAAACATGGGAAAGAACACTTAGTGTGTAAGTTAAAGAAAGCATTTTATGGAATAAAACATACACCTAGGTCATGGTATGAGAAGATAAACTCTTTCCTTATTCAACAGGGTTTTATGAGGAGCAAGAGTGATCCAAATCTGTATACCAATTTGATGAGCAGGGGTATATAGTATTGATTTCCTTATATTTTGATGATTTAATAATTACAGGAAACACAGGGAAATTAATTGATGAAATCAAGGAGCAAATGTCACAAGTTTTTGAAATGAAAGATTTTGGTGAGTTACATTATTGCCTAGGTATTGAAGTTTGGAGAAATGCAGGCCAAACTTTTGTTTGTCATAGTAACTATGTCAAAGAAGTACTTAAGAGATTTAAAATGGATCAGTGTAAATCTTCTATTGTTCCCATGCAACATAATGTGAAACTTTATTGTGATGATGGTACAAAGGAGGTGAATGGCACTATGCATAGGCAAATGGTGGGTAGTTTGAATTATCTCACTGCAACCAGATCTAATATTGAATATTATGTGAGTGTGTTAAGTCAATTTATGGTGAAACCTCAAGAAATCCATTGGAATGCAGCAAAGGCGACACTCAGGTATCTAAAAGGAACACTTGATTATGGTATTAAATATACTGATGCATCTGATGTTGATTTGAAAGGTTACTCAGATTCTGATTGGGATGGAAATCCGAACGATCGAAGATCAACAACTGGATATGTGTTTGGAATTGGATCCAAGGTTGTTTCATGGAGCAGTAAAAAACAATCTACTGTATCTTTGTCTTCTACTGAAGCAGAATATAAATCCTTGTGTGCAACAACTTGTGAAGTTGTTTGGTTGAGAAGACTTCTTCAAGATGTTGGAGAAGAACAAAAGGAACCTACAATGGTCAAATGTGATAATCAAAGTTCAATCAAGTTGGTGAATAATATGATTTATCATGCAAGGACAAGGCATGTTGATGCTCAGTTTCATTTTGTTAGAGAAAAATTGCAGTCAAATGAAATAGCTCTTATGTATTGTAATACTTGTGAAAATACTGTTGATATTTTCACTAAGCCTCTTGGAAAGATTAAGTTTGAGCTGTTTAGGGAGATGTTAGGTGTAGAAGTCTATCCATTCTCCATTAAGGGGGAGACTTGGAAATAATGGAGCAAGAGTTTGTTACGTAGACAAACTCTACTAGTGTTTAATGTAGATCCTATTTTTCCTATTGTTTGTTGTAACCACCTATTCCTATATTATGATGTAATCTTTGTTCAATCAATAATAGATTGTGAGCGTAGTCTCACTGGTGTGGTTTCTCCTGATTCTAAGTATATTGAGAAAGGATCGGTGGATAGCAATGATGAAGGATTTGATATGGTGGAAAGCTAGGAGTTTTTCACTGTTCAGAAAGATTCAATTAGAGATTTATTTGGATGAGTCTCGATAACATTGAGAAATGATCAATGGATTGGTCGAATATGATTCCTGGGCGGTGTATGGACCACACCTAGGAGAGGTGGTATCACTATTTTGATTAACCTGTACGATAGAAACGACCCGTAAAGCTTCATTTTTTTCTAGAGGGAGATAATGGTTATATGCCTATGACTTCAATGAGCATGGAGTCATGGACTTCAAGAAACCAAGTGTCATGGGGAGAATACAATAGTAGAAATTGGGGCAAGGATATTTTTGGTCTGATGTTCCTCCCACATTTATTTTTATGACCACTTATATCCAACATTTCCCCTGTTTTGTTTTATGATGTGAGTTTAGATCTTAAAATAAGGATTCAAATTGTATATGGCATACCTGAATAGAAAATCTCTACATAGAAACTATTGGTAGGGGCTCTGCCCAACATTTTCATTAATGGCACCTTGCTCTCAAAGAGACTGTGCTCCCATTTGCCTACGCAATCACCTAGTGGCATGGTTTCTTCCCCTAGCAACAACCTTAGAACCCACAACAAAAATTTGTGCAAATGGTCGTTCTAGCATGCAAAAAGAGTCGGGACAACCAGGCCACTATATGGAAACAACGGAGCCAACTGGACCACGATATGAAACCTTGGCACAGGATTAGAAATGGGAAGCAATGGATCGATCCAGTTACAACAGGGTGAAGTTAGAAATTGGGAGTTGATGGCATTGTTTGTTATGTGGTAATTGTTGATGAAGTTGTAAATTTCCACTATTCAAAACTCCCTAATTTATTTAGAGTATACAATGTTAGCAACTATATTTACAGTTCCAATAATTCCTCTAAATTCTAACTGGATTTTATTTTATTTTTGACAAAACTAATGAAAAACTTAACCAAAAAAATAAAAAAAACTACATATTTGCAAATCAAGCCAACAATAATCGTTAAAAAACAACATAATTCTAAATAACACCAACAATAACTATCCACTAGTTTATTAAATTCAGGCAAATTAAATGACCAATTTATTAAATTCAAGCAAGTTACTAATTGCAACTATTTTATTTTTTCTATGTTTTTTTATAAATATCTATAAAACAATATGTACAACTCAATAGAATATGTACAACTCAATAAAATTTATTTATCTAAAATTTAGATAAAGTGGTTAGGATGAATGAATATTATCCTTTTCACTTAGTTCCAATTCCCATAAGTAGTATGCTAAGTTATTAATAAATATAAATGATTATAATAATTATAATNTATATATATATATATATATATATATATATATATATATATATATATATATATATATATATATATATATATATATATATATATCAATGAATTATATTAATGAACAAGAACCATAGGACCAATGGCTTGTAATGTAAAATGTAATTTATCATGGTCTACTTATTATTACTATATAATTAAATGATATTGAATATGTAAATAATTAAAATTATTTTATAAATAAAATAAAATATAATAATGATAATATTAGATGGAATTTTATGAATATATTAAAATATGTTATGAGTGTTTAAGTTTTTTTCTAAATAAATAAATATGAGTTTTAATTTATTTTTTTAAATAGATAAATATATCATTTTAGTTTGTATTATATGTAAAAAATATTTAAAATAGGTGAAAAAAGGGAAATCTATTTGTTTTAACATTATAGTTCACACATCTAGATAGAGCTATAGGTTTCAAGTTAAAAATGAGACACCAAAAAATCCAATCATGATAAGGGTTG
>ML798232.1:193581-216387 GCA_009831015.1 Picea engelmannii | reverse complement strand
AATCATAGGCACATTAGTAATTATTCCACATAGGGTTATCATCTTTCCTTTAAACAATCCTATCCTTCCCAATGAAGGAACCATAATAGGCTTTCCCAAAATTTCCCAACTGCTTTCTGGCATGATATTCACTTGTGTTTCCTCATCCAAGACACAATCTATGTCGAAGTCTCCTATTCTTGTTTCTATGCACTGTTTTTCTTTTAGGATCTCTGGTAAACTGATGTCTCTATGATCATCCATTTATTCTTTTAACTGTAATAACATAGTATGATATTCTTTCTGGTTTTCTATCTTGTCTCATGTTCATCTTTTCAACTTTAGCAATCATCCTAGGGAAATCCTCAACCTCATGATCAATAGCTTTACAACAAAGAAAAACAGGACATACACCAGGGCATTCCTTAGCAATATGTCCCGGTCTTTTGCAATTATAACACAATGTCAATCCTCTCTTTCTTTTAAACAATCCCCAACCTTTCCTGTACTACGCACTGAGATCACAATGATGGACCTACGATCTGAAAAAATTCTTCTAGGTTCCTGCATCCAATTGTTAGTCCAAAAATTCTTTCTATGCATAGGAATAACATATCTTTCACTATCTTTATCAAATTTATTCAGATCTATTATTTCTTCCAACTGTGCCCTAGTTTTTAGACTAGGAAAAAATATATCAAACATACCTAGATTCATACTTTTGAAGCAAAATATTCCACTTATCTTACCTTTACTAGAGCACAGAGCTTTAAGATATTACCTCTTTTCTTTAGATTGGGTTTCTTTCTTAGCACAAAGATTCACAATTCAAGTAGAATATTGTGCACTATAACAACATATATACGCAAAGAGATTTATCTTTTCTTCAGTTCCCAACAATCATAGTTTCAGGTCCCGACAAACATAGTTTCAGGTCCTAGCAATCACAGTTTCAAGTCCCATCAATCACAGTTTCAGGTCCCAACGATCACAGTTTCATGTCCTGGCAACATAACCATTTGTTGGCACAGGGGAAGACCCAGAGCTCAATGCTTCAACAACACAACAAAAAAACCCTAACTACCATCCTTTTTGGCAACACCTGTGAAGTAGATGAAGTCTCACCCGAGGTAGAGGCAGGGGGGTTGCAGGAATCAGGTGTCTACAACCGAGCTGGAACAGAGATCTGTGATTACAACACTTAATAGAGCTTATAACCAATAACATGCATTAGTTCTTAAACCTTATTCACATCGCAAGTTAGACCCTTATTACAGATCAATGAAGTAATAATCAATATTGAGCACATCTAATCATTTAGCACATAGCATCAACTCAGATCTAGCATTCCTCATACATAAGCACTAAGCATCCATAGATCTATCTATCATACATCAAGAATAGTGCACTAAGAAGATAAATACATAAACAATATAAACAACATTGCACAAAGCACATCAACATAGGATATACATGGTTCACCCCAGTGTGGGGTTACGTCCACCAACTCTTCTTCTTCTTTATTAGTCTTCAATCTTTCTAGATTATTCTTCTCATGTGCACAAATCCATAGAGACAAATCCGAAAAGGACAGGAGATCTGAGCGCACCTTGCCAGATCCTCCTTCCACAACTTAGGTCAAGTCACAAAGCCTTACACGATCTGTCTGCACAAAGCCTCTTACAATTACTTGCACTTAGCTTTGCAAGTCTCAACACACAATATGCACAAAAGCCAACAACTATTCTTTGCACTTAGCAATCTCTACATATTCTTGCACGAAGCCAACAGATCCACACCATTTTTTCTAAGTCCTACCTACTTATTTATACATTACAAAAAGGGCCTAAACATGGTTAAACCCATGGGTCTACATCCCATACCCATTACATAAACCCTAAAAGCCCAAAAATCTCGCAAAACGAGTGAGATCCTACGATCTCAGCTCCGCCTAGGTGTTCCATCTTCAACCAGCCTGTCGAAGTCCAAAAAAGGGTCAAACACGACCAATGTTCTCTCAAAACTTGGTTGAGGGCCAACAAGGGCACTTGAAATATTTTTCTTTAAAATTTCAAAAGAAATCTGACATTGTTCATCCTAATGGAATTCATCCTCTTTTGCTAACAATTTAAACAGTGGGGAAACTAAGTTTGTAAAATTTTGAATCAACCTCCTATAATATCCAACATGCCCTAAGAAGCTTCTAACTTATTTTTGTGAGTTAGGGATCCTGATTTGAGAAATAATGTCAATTTTGGAAGGGTCTACCCTTATTCTGGTACCAAAAATATGATGTCCCAAGACAATCCCTTCAATGAGCATCATTCTGGATTTTACATGAATGAGGGAAAGGTTTGTCTCTCTACACCTGATCAATACCTTCTCCAAGTTTTCCAATGGTTGATGGAAATCATTCCCATATACTGTGAATTCATCCATATAGACTTCTACACAGACATGGGTTAAATCAGAAAAAGGCTAGGACAACCCTCTGAAAGGTGGTAGGGGATTTGCACAATACAAAGGGAAGAACCCTATAAGCATAAGTACCCAAACAAGAAAGTAAATGTGGTTTTATCCTAATCTTTGGGTGCGATTTGGATCTTGTTGTAACCACTAAACCCATCTAAGAAAGAAAAATACCTTTTTCCAGACAAGGTGTCCAAGACCTGGTCTATGAAAGCAAATAAAAATAATCTCTATATGTATCTTTGTTCAACTCTCTAAATTCCACACAAATCCTCCATTTTCCATTCTTCTTAGGGACAATAACTAATGGGGATACCCACTTGCTATCTGAAATAGGGTAAATAAAATTGACATGTAGGAGTTTTTGGAGTTCTTCTTTCACTATATCTTTTAAGGCTGGATTCATTTTTCTTTGGGGCTGCCTAACAGGTCTAATTTGATCATTGGTGTAAATATGGTGTATACAAGTATCCGGGTGAATTCCTTTCATGTCATATTAATCCCATGAAAAAGCACCAGACTGTTGGATCAAGTTTTGTTGATGATATGATTCCAAGCTAGAATTGATATATAGTGATTTTCCAACACCGATTTCAACAATTTGAACAATGGACTCGTTCTCTTCATTTATTGATGATATAGTGAACAATGTAGAAGTGGAGGGATGACATATCTCCTAAAATGTGCTGAAGATATGTGTATATTATAGAAAATATTGAGTATATTCTTTGCATTCCGCATTAGCTAAAAATAAGCTTAAAATATGTTCTTTAGTTTGTTCTTGAAATCCATTTACTTGCTCAAGTGTTAACAAGAGTTGAGCACAATCCTCCTTCCCATAGGGATTCTCCAACCGTAAAGGAACTTCAGTGGCTGGTTGGGTAGGAGGAACGAGAATAAGTTTTTAACTATGGGTCCCATTGGAAATTTTCATCTCCCCAAACCAACAACTAATAAATGCATCAACAATGTCCAACCAAGGTCGATCAAGCACAAATGGATGTCCAGGTTTGGAGGATTTTGAATGAATTACCAATAAGTCCACAGGATACTCCCAGGATGCTAAGGTGACTGTTAGATCATCTAGACTTTCTGCTAGGCTAATGACTGATTTGTATGCTAATTCCGACAGAATTTGTGTTGGCCTTAAGTGATTTAGTTGCAACGTTCACATGGTGTCAATTGTCATAATGTTTATTTATTCTCCTAGATCAATAATTGTATTTGAAAAATAAATACCATTAATCTCTATAGTCACCACTAGATTTTCTGGATCATTATATTTAGATGGCAATTCTGATATAAATTTTGATAGTTGTCCAACCACCTATATAACATGAGGCTCCTTCCTCTTCCTCCCATGACTTTTAATGCAAATATCCCTTACAATCTTAGAATATATATTAATATCTTTGATGGCTTCGAGTAGGGGAATATTTACACATATATTCCTTAGTTCAACTTCCAAATCATGTCATAGAGGTGCCTTAGGTTTCTTCACAAGTAACCTTTCTGGATAAGGTGGAGGATTAGTTTTCTAAGGTATTTTTGATGGTTGAGGAGTGTGAGGAGGAGTTTCCTCTTGTATAGGGGTGTCTTCTTCTTCATCTAATTGGTTGTATATTTGTTCTTCTTCTTGGATAACCACTATATAATTTGGTTTATTCAAGACCTTCCTAGATCTTAATTGAATTTCATTCAGTGAAGTAGGAGTTATCACATAAGTTGGGAAAGTATGTACTTCAAGATTATGTATAGGTTGTGTAGGTCTATTGTTCAGATTAGGGATGGTTTGCGAAGGAATAGGGGTAGGCCAAGAGGGTTTTGGATTAGGTGCAACCTACATTTGTTGCTACTAGTTTGCGTTCAAAGGAAATGTAAGCTGTTGTTGTAGCTCGAAAGGTGGAGGTAGAGCATGTGGATTAAATCTAGGTAACAACTAAGAGATATTGGGAGGGTATTGTGGGTAAGTAGGAAACATTGGTGACTGAAAAGGAACATTCCCATATGCATGCTCCCTCTATCCTTGTTTCCAAGGTTGGAATTGTGGTTGTTGATGTTTCCATTAAGAGTAAGGAATTGGAGGAATCCATTGTTGTTGTGAGTATTGTGTGGTAGGGTCGAAAAACATATTAGGAGTTTGTTGTCTCCATGCTCTCTTAAGGGGATATGATGTTTCCTGAGGTTCTCCTACTCCCTTAAAAATGGCTTGTAGTCCAAGTAAGGAAGGAAAATATTTGGTAGGGTGGTCCTCTGTATAGAGCCCAAAAATTTAAATGACATTAATAGGACATTCTTTTTCGGGATGCCTTTTCCTACACCGAGGATAGAAAATTGCTAAAGTAGCATTTTCTTCTTCTTGTTTCCTTTTGATTTTCATGGTGTCTAACTGGGTGTTGATTGTGCTAATGATGTATTTTTTGATGTTTTCTAGTAGATTACCTAATTATATCCTTGTAACACCTCTTGGAGTAGGTTTATTAGTTATTCTTATAGGATCCATTAAAATTTTCCCTGTTTTGTCTTGGCTGCAGGAGTACCTTTTACAATATTCTGCAATGTTTGCAAATGGTTTATAGTATACATCCCCAGAGCTCATAAGGTTCAATACCTCAATACAATCATCTCTTATACCCTTCAGGAAGATGTTCCTAACTATGTTTGTGTCTAAGGTGAATTGTTTTGTCTTTTGATAATTGTATAGAAACCTTTCTAAGTAATATTCCAGACTCTCCTCCTCAGACTGCTACATTTTAAATATATCATTCCTAGAATCTCTAGGTCTGTAATAATCCTAAAATTTATGGATGAAAGTTTTTTTCATACCATACCAAGATAATATAGTATGTTCAACTAGACTCATAAATCATCTTAATGCCGAGTCTTTAAATGTAGCTGGAAAAAGTTTTAATTTTTGTGCACTATCAATATCCTTGTAACTTCTACATAGTATATCAAATTCAAACAAAAATGAATCAGTATGTTCTATTGACATACCATGGAAGTGAGGTAGTGATGACAGTGGGATATTCTTCATAGAAACATCTCTGGTAATTCTAATATTGGAAATCTGAATGTCTTAGTTTCATTATTTTCATTGCCTTCCTCATCTTCCATATTTTTGAACAACGTGTTATAGAATGCATGTGATGTTTCTCCACTAAGTGATGGTTCAACCACTATAATGGTTGGGATATCCAATTATTCCAATACTTTGTGTGCTTCTCCAATGGAAGATTCATCCTCTTCTACCACTACCTTTGTCTCTTTTCCATCTCCTCCTTTTGATCGGGTTGCCAGTGCTTCCGTTACTTCTTGTTGTGATATGTTCTCAATATCCACAATAGTTTAAGATTCAGGGCCTTTGGATATAGTTTCAATTGTAGCCTTTGAAATTTCCCCTCTGAGAATTTCTCTTCCACAAAAATGAGCTAAATTAGTGTAGGGTGGTTTTCTTGATTTGTCTGTAACTTTGGGGGATTTTCTTGAATTTTCTGTAACTTTGGATGCAATAAATATACCTTTAGTATCCCTATGTCTACACATAAAAACAAGAATATATAATACTAACACAACACAAAAATTAACTATTGAAGGTAAGAGGACAACCTGACTTTGGAGAAACCTCACTAAAGTGGATGTGTGGGCTCTTCCCTCACGTCTTCTCATCTTCTCTCTGCCCTTAGGTCATCCTTAAAACCAATCCAAAACCATAAAACAAATCTAATTCCAATACTACCTATTACCATTTACAACTCCTCGAAAATGATTCCAAAATGTTGGTGCAATTATATGTTCAATATATTGCAATCATTTGATATGTCAATCTGGTTTCGTAATCAATAGAGATGATGCACTATATGTGTCGATAACATATAAGTTCCTATGTATGATGAGTATAGCCTACATAAGAAACACTCCAAAAATAATACTTTGTTTCATAATCTCCAAACAATATTCTTCACACAGTTTAAAAAACAGAAAGAAAAACTCATAAACAAAATCTCAACAAGCATGTGATTTAAAGACTCTTGCTCAGGTAATGAATATGTTAATTATAGGATCCTGAAAAGGAAATATGAACATTGACTCTGTTTCTTGAAGAAACTACTGTAATAGAAATCTTCAATTAACACTCTGCACATTCTGAAAAGGAAGATCAATCAATCCTAGAAGAAATACTAGGTGTAGTAATTTACTCCATTATAGGTTCATGTAGGGTGAGAGATGAAGATCTTGAATATTCCTATATTCATGAGATATAACCTAATCAATTCTGGAAGAATCTCTAGGTGTAGTGAGATACTCCATTATAGGTTCATGTAGGGTGAGGGATGGAGATTTTAATTATCCCTATATTTGCAGATAAAAACAAACATTGAAGAATTCAATCAAATAAATGATTGTCCACACAAACACACACACAAGAATAAAAAATATTTACTCAGAAATATATATTGCACTCCAGAAATTCTCACTCACTCAGAATTACCACACATATTTATTGCGTTTTGTAAAAAATGCTTTACTGAAGCCCAACAAAAATAAAGTTAGATGTTATGATTGAAACACATAATTTTTTTATCCACACACAAACCATAATTTTATTCACAAATAAATACAAGGAAGCTTACCTTGGTTGGGTTGGTGGGACTTTGTCGTACCAACAAGGTAGCTTTGAAAGAAACTTACAAAATGAAATATTTGATCACACACATAAATTCCATGAACTGTAAATTATATTATTATTTCATAAAAAAGTGTACAATCAACAATATTCAAGAATCAAATATACAACGTAATAGTGCTTACTATGTCTCTGTAGTTCTATCATCTACACTGCCTTCTGTTTTAAAGAGAAACAATCATTACAAACAATACCTGGAGATAAAATCAAATGATTACATAAATGTTACAATTGGTTGAGATAACATTTTTCATGGAAATGACTTCATCCTCATGACACGAAGTGCATGAGGATGAATTATATCATAGTATTCAATGAATAAATTATGTTCGAGCCAAAAAACCCCTTGGACCCATCGAAAGAAAATTCGTTCAAACACCCAAGCCTGTAGATGCAGAACTAGTATCGGATGCACACAACTAGAACATGAAGATCGGTATTGGATGCTCACAATCAAATATGTATTGGTACCATACTAACACAAAAATAGGTACTGAATGAGTAGGTACCAGATGAACACAACATTGGTACTGGACAAGCGTAGAAATAGGTACCAGACGAATTGAATATCGAATGAATGCAGAAAAGGGTACAGATGAGTAGGAGCTGTTTCATAAGGTATTCGTGGATCAATCAAAGTAATTAGAGAGAATTTAACATCAATTATTCAATTCCAATTATTATGAAATCTCATAAATAATGATTTAAACATAGGTTGCCTCATATATACACAAGAATGGATAAAATACATGTCTTTGAAGAAAATAGGAAAATAGTGCATATGTCTAAGGTAAAGTTGGTCAAGATATAGGACAAGATTAGGTAATTGTAGGCATACAAGATATAGGACAAGATTAGGTAATTGTAGGCATAAAAAAGGAGACCCAACAGGATGAAAACCCGACAATATGGAAATAAAATAAAAACATAAAATGAACATGCAGATTGGAAAGCAGAAGAAAGCAGTCGAATAACTAGTTAACTGAACTGGCCATGCATTGTAATGAGGTATTTTTGGGATGAATAGATTAGGGTTTTTGACCTATATTTTTGTATAAATATGTAACGGGTTGGGAGAATAGGGGTTCCTCAATATGGTTGGTTCCCTGGGTAGTTGGTTCGACTCTGTTCCATGTCGAGTTCCAGAGTTATTGAATGTAATAGTATGTTGATGAGAAGAATGAATAAATGAAGGTTAAAGAGATGATACTGAATCTTGTGTTGTCTGTCTGTTATATGTTTTCTTATGGATTATGCATGGTTGGATAGTATATTAGTTTTATGACATGTTGAATATTTGCACAATGATAATAATTTTTACAAGAATGAAGTATATATGAATCTAGAATATACTGATTATAGGAATCCGAATTATAAGAAAGTTAATATTTAATAAGAAGCAAGTTATGTGCACTGACATAATAAGAAAGAATGAACCAAATGATTTCCTCCCATTCCCTCAATACTGCAGAATCCCATTTCTCATAGTCCCAATAGATACCTCATGTGAGAATATTCATCTGTGAAAGTAGGTGATGCCAAAAGGGATGGTGTATGGTGGTTTTTGTTGTTAAAAGATAACTTGAACCTAGGGTCTTACAACCTGTGCATGACGCCAACAAATGGCTATGTTGCAGGGACCGATAATTCTTTATTAAGGGAATGTTTTGGATGCCGACTAAGAAAGATATCATGGAGTGGTTGGAAAAAAAGGAATGATATTTTTCATGAAAAGAGAACATGAATCCTCAGATGAGTGACAAGAAATGGATGCAAAGGTATGTGTACACATATATGAATGAAATTTTATTTGGTGAATTTCCAATTATTCTAACGGAGTGGCTAGAAAGATTAGTTGAGAAAACTGGAAGATTCAATGCTGAGGAATTGGACTCCTAAATTGGTAAGAAATATAAATTATGTAAGTAACCCAATTACTCATGTAGTGGAGTTTTGGTTGGATAACATACTAGGAGGATATGTTACAGAGTTTGTAGTATATGGAATTCAATCATACAATGTTGCAGAAAGGGATTCTTTCAATGGTCCGTGCGAAAGGTTCTTGAAATAATTAGGTACATGGATAAATATGTTATGTGATAAAAACACATGATGATAATTGAATATGACAACTAAAGGGGTTCACATACATACTAGGGGAAAAGGGGGATGAAAAGAGGATAGTTTGAGAACATGAGAGAATGAAGGAAGCGATGAAGAGGGAAAGAAGGGACTGAGGATGCAAGAAGAGGGTATACCAGACAAAGAATACAAGTTTGGATTATTGTGTGGAGGAAGGAGGTATAAGAGGAAAAATATTGGGGATGGGAAAGGAGAGATGCACAGTGAGCCAGAGGGGAGAGAACCATGCACAATAGTCTGAATCATGGAGATACCATATATAGGAGGGGAAGAAGAGGAGTTCCAGTCTAGTCTAGTAATATAAGAGTCGTTAAGTCCTACTCATATCGAGTCCTATGTTGAATCCATGAATACATGTGTGTCATAGAAATCAAAGATAACAATTGAAGATTTGTCAAAATCCGTCGTAGTTATCCAAGGAGGACATAGTAGTAGAAGTCAAAATAGTGGAATTAGTGTGTAGAGTCAGAGTCAAAATCAAAGTCAACCAACATAACCTAAAGGAGGGACTACAAAAAGATACATGGTAGGGGTAGATAATAATCTTAGGCTTCCTGAGCTCTAGGGAGTGGGGTTAGAGGATCCATAACAACATCTTTTGTCTGGAAAAAAATTTGGGCCACTGAGAATGTACAGGATGAGGCTGTGAATATTGCACAGTTAGAGACAACATTTAGAGTTCGTGCACTAGTATGGCATATGAAGTTTTAGAATATCACGCATGTAGGACATGTCAGGACTTTGACTGAGATAAAGAAAGCACTCATAGAGTTCAAGAAGCCAAAGTCAAAGTCACAATACATCACTTAATTGAAGTAGATTAAACATGTGAAAATAGAGTCAGTATGGGAGTTTGATTAGATATTTAAGGATGTGATGGGTATATTGACTTTCTAGATCCCATATCAACAACATCAATAGTGTTTTATTGAAGGGCTTCTACCACATAATTGCAAGCCATTTATTCAATTGAAGGTTACATCACATCCTGAGGTGTTGGAAATTGAAATGAAACTAGATTCATCTCCTATAGGAGACAGTGGAGGAATGACACAAGTTCAGACTCAGTTAGCTTCATTGACGATTCAACTGGATGAACTTACAAAAGGGAAGGAGGAATGAGAAAATTTTTGGTGTACCAAGTGTAGAACTGAAGGCCATCAAAAGGACGAATGCCCAACAATCGCGTAGTATCCGACAGTTGTAGCACCAAACCCATTACCAGTGGGGGGGATATTGTGAGATATGTTAGAAATGGGTCCATCATCCCACCAATTTTCCGTTAATACAAAAGTATCATAGTACACCAAGGAACTTGTTTTGCAATTTTTACAAGTCTGTGGGACATGAAGAGAAGGATTGTTGCGTGTTTGACTTAATGAGGCAACACACATCATATATGTACAAGATTTAGGAGAAGAATGTTGCAACATAAGGGGGTGTCTGCAATATAACAATAAAATAGGTTTCAATCAAGGGAATAGAGGAAACCTTGTTAGAGGTCGAGGAAGAGGATATTTAGGTAGAGGAGGAAGATGACCGATAATATGTTATAAATTTATTCAACCAGGACACTTGGCTAATGACTGCCTAAATACATGTACAATGTGGACATACTGCAGAGCTTTGGATCATGCAACAAAATATTTTCCTTAACTAGTTGTGAAATCGCAGACCAAGGGTAACCATAACCAAAATCAAAATAAGAGCGTGTAGAAGATATCATCTGAAAAACAAAATGAAGGACCAAGATTATCAATTTTTACATGCGAAGGAGCTAGAACAAGGGATGATATGACAAATGGAGGAAAACATACTGAACAATGGGTAAGGAAGTCAGCAGGGCCTATGCCAATTTTTTATCCTCAATAGGAAAGGGAGACATATCAGAAAGCGAGAAAAGAAGTACTTGGATAGGATTGAGGAGCATCAATTTCATATGTGCCTCATGTAGAAGATTGCATTATGCTAGAGAAGTCAACTGGAAAGGTAAGAAAGATAACAAAATTCTTGAGTTGTGTAGAGATAATGAAGGATGGAATTGCGCTGAGTACACTAGATGACATGATTGACCACTGAACACGAGGAAGGGAAACTCCTGTCACACAAAGGATGGTAAATTAGGTACTTTGGAGGAACAGAACCAATAAAGAATTCATATTTAGTGCATAGATTGGGGAGTATGATGTGGATAATGTCATCTTGGTCTTGGGATCTAACATGAATGTTTTACCTAAGAATACATGGGAGATGATGGGTAAGCCCAAGTTAGTATGGTCACCTATTCAGTTAAGTCTTGCAAATCGACACAAAATAGTTTTGATTGGTCATTTGACAGGAGTACCTGTGAACATAGATGGGGTGCGCAACATGGCAGGGTTTGAATTTATTGATATCGTGGATGACAATCAACCATATCCAAAACTGATGGGATTGAAATAGGATTTTGATAACCAGACAATAATTAACTTGAAAAGGAGGGAAATGATATTTGAGGTTGGAGATTTGAAATTTATTGAACCCTTGGACCCATTAGAAGGAAAATGATACATAGATACAACAAGAGGGCACACCATTGATAATTTATATAACCTGATTGCACAGATGGAGGATTATGTCAACCCGATAGAAGATGGTGCACTGAGTTCGAGAAGTATTATTTTTTTCACATCAAATTCAGAAGCAGGTCTAGAGAATTGGGAGTAGAGGATGCATGAAGTGTCAACTAGACGATGTGCATGCATAAACCGATCCTTGTGCTGGATTGGAACAGATATTTTTGATCCACCCAGGTATCATGGATTAAATGATATAAGCAACTTTTTAAAGGAATTTGAATTGTAGGTACCTGAAAAACAAAAGCTATTGGCATTAGATGTTGTATTAAATATGACTCCAACTAGATGGTGGGATGCACACAGAGAGGGAATAAAATATTGGCCCCAGTGCAACAAACTCGTGCAAATAAGGTTTTTCTTTGAGGAAGAAAAAATTGCATAGAAGTATACATGAGAGAGTGACCCAGCGAGTCATGTTGAATAGTGAAAGGCTTTATGGAGTTCAGAACTGGAAACATAATGGGTGCACAGATTTATCTACACATTGGACAAAATTATGAAGAACTATTATTTGGAATTGGAAATGTGCAGGGAGACAACATGATGGGATGAATCTCCATCAATAGATGCAATGTTACAGGATATTTGAAGTAACATTTTCTTGGAAGAAGGAATGATGGAAGTAGTATCAGTGTGCAGTGCACACAAAGCCAATGTAAATGTTCATGGGTTATTAGAATGATACAATGTAGTTAAGGAATAAAAGGACAAGGATGATCCTAGAAATGTATAAGTACATGCAGTAGAAGGGGACCGAGCAATAGAAGGTCCAAATATTGATTTTGTCGCATACACACATCCAATAAAGACGTGGAAGGTAAAAATTGGGACAACAGATAATCCCAAGTTTGCGCAGATAGGCAATTATTGGAGTGATGAGACAATGGAGAAGATTTCAAACTTACTGTGAGAATACCAATATCTATTCCCAATGACATTTTTAGATATGAAGGGAATAGCAGGAGACTTAGGTGAGATGAATATTCCACTGAAACTAGGTGCAAAGAAAATACGCCAGAGGCCTTACAAATTAAATAAAAAGTACAAAGAGAAGGTAAAAGTTAAACTAGATATGATGTTGGAGGCAAGAATTATTGAACCTGTAGAGGAATCTGAGTGGATCAGCCCAATGGTTTTGCAAGAAAAGAAGACAAGAGGGAATAGGATCTGGATGGATTTGATGAAGTTGAATGATGTGTGTTTACGTGATCCATTTCCAACACCATTAATAGATGAGGTACTGGAGAATGTAGGAGGACAAGAGACTTATTCTTTCACAGATGGATTCTCTGGTTACCATCAGATAAGGATTGCCTAGGAGGATCGACACAAGACCACTTTCATGACAGAGTGGGGGAGATATCAGTATACAGTCATGCCCTTTGGACTGAAGAATGCCCTGACGGTATTTTCCTGAGTATTGGTTGCAACATCCAAGGAGTTCATCCATAACTTCCTAGAAGTATACTTGGATGATTGGATTGTTTTTAGTCTACTGAAGGATCACACAAAAGTACTTAGGTTGATGTTAGATAGGTGCAAACAATGTCATATTGCGTTGAACCTGAAGAAGTGTATTTTTTGCACACAATTTGAAATTTTGTTGGGACATGTACTGTGAAAATAGGGGCTATTAGTACATCCAACCAAGATTGTAGTAATTATGGAGTTAGAACCTCCTACATTAGTCAGACAACTGAGGGAAACGTTGGGTCATATAGGTTATTGTAGGAAATTTATCAAGGGATATGAACAGATCACAACACTAATGGAAATATCATTGAAGAAGGAAGCAAAGCTCCAATGGAATGATGACTTCTAGAAGGGGTTGGACACCTTGAAACAAAATTTGTTAACCGCACCGATTTCGATATTTATGGATTAGAACAAAGAGTTCCATGTACATGTAGATGCATTACCCATAGAATTGGGTGTAGTAATATCAAAACTAGGGGAAGGAGACATAGATCATCCAATCTCTTTTCAGGTAGGAAGTTGTCTATAACAGAGAAGAATTATACTACTACATAATGAGAAGGATTTACAATGGTCTATGTGCTACAAAATTTTAGACATTACTTACTGGGGCCTCACTTTAATATGTATAAACCATTCTGCATTAAAATACTTAGTCAATAATCCAGTGTTGGGGGGGGCAGAATATGTATATGGCTATTATTATTTCATGAATATGAATTTGAGGTTGTAGTGAAACTGGAGAAGCTGAATGCAGGGATAGATCATCTATCACGCATATTGTTAGAGGAAGATGAAGGAAATTTAGATGAGAACTGACCGGATGTACATATTTTTACAATGAATATGGTGGTTGATTTCTTCTCGAACATTGTATAGCTTCTAAGTAAATGCATGGATTCATTAGAGATGACAATAACGTAGAAGAAACAACTGGTAGTGAAAGAAATAGATTACTAGTTGATTGCAAGGAATTTATACAAGTTGGGAGCATATGGAATATTGAGATGTTGCATATTGGAACACGAGATACCTATGATACTTGAAGAAACACATGGAGGGATTGCAGGAGGACATTATGTAGGGAGAGAGACTGCACAAAAGATTTTGTGCATAGGGATTTGGTGGCCTACACTTCACAAAGATGCAAAGGAATACTATCATTCATTTGATGTATCTGAAAGAGTGGGAAATTTGTCTAGGAGAGATGAAATGTCTTTAAATCCACAGGTTATGTTGCAAGCATTTGATAAGTGGGCCATATAATTTGTAGGACCAATCAATCCAGAAGAAATAAGATCATGGGAAAGGTACATTATCACTGCGACATAGTATTTGACGAGATGGGCAGAAGCCACCCCAGTTATAGATTGCACCGCAGAGAGTGTTGCGAGGTTTTTGTTTGAGAATATAGTCACAAGGTTTGGATGTTTGTGCATATTACGCAATGATCAATGCACACACTTTATCAATTAGACAATTGCAACATTGACTGAGGTGTTACAAATCCATCATCCAAAGAGTACCCTGTATCATCCTCAGGCTAATGGAACAACAGAGGCTTTCAATAAATTATTGGAGAATTCCTTGACCAAAATTTGCAATCTAGGGAGAGACAATTGGGACTTAAGAGTTCCTACAATATTATGGGTGTACAAGATGACAAGTAAGAAGTTGATAGGTCAGACACCTTTCAGATTCGTATATGGGCATGAAGAAGTGATGCCAATGGTGTTTATTCTACCTATTTTGTGCATTACAACAATCATTGAGCTATCAGACACTGGTGCAATATAGTAGAGATTCACATAGTTGGTACAGGTTGAGGAAGATTGTTTTTTTGGAGGTTTTCATCAGCAATTTTAGAAGGCTAGAGAGAAATATTGGTATGATCAACACATCAAACAATAAAAGTTTCAAGTAGGAGATTTGGTACTAAAGTATGACAACAAATTCATGCAGTATCCAATTTTTTTTAGAATGCATTGGTTAGGACCCTATGTGATTCAATAGGTAACAGAGAAAAGTGTTGCACAGTTAGGAACCTTGAAGGGAGAAGTCATTGGAGGTATGGTGAATGGAAGTTAGTTGAAACTCTATAGAAACGACTGAAAATATGCACATTAATTTGGGTTGCGCCAAAACCTATGTATTATAGTAGTTGTACCATAGTAGGTAGGAAAAACACATAAAACCAATAAAAAGTAGAAAAGGGAAGAAAATCAAATAAAAAGTAGATAGAGAAAAAAGAAAAATATTACAGAGTACAAGGACTTGGAGATTGCACAAAAGAAATGGTTATCACACATTATAATGGAACTACTTTAATTCATGAAAGAATACATAGAAGAGACATACTACGAAGCACATCGATGCAAGAATAAGAACCATTATGTAGTTTGGCAGTGACAAGACCATTAAAATCATTAAAGAACTAAAACAACGATTGTGAAGTAGGAGTGACAAGTCATAAAGGTGTCGTAGAGGAGTAAATGGTAAAAGCCAATGGAAATCACAATAGATTGGCAATACGAGGGAAAAATCACACGATGGATTTGGTAATAAAGGATCCTTTAGTTAAACAACTCATCACCCTTGGTGGTGGATTTTTGTTGACGAGATATTTCCCCCGTGATTATGGGTCAAAATGACAACAAATCAAGACTGTATGGAGAAGATAGAAATCTTCCCTCCAAGACAAGAACACAAAAACTAAAAAACAAAAACTACTTTACAAGGATAATTTATGGAAGGATGAGGGAGAAAAGGTGCACCTTAGGTCTCCTTGCTCTTGACGAACTCTAGATCCTTTGTTGGGAGTAACCTGCAAAAGGGGCACAATACCAGAGTTGCTACGAAGGTAGTTACACGATCAAAGGGTATATATGTCATATATCATATTCAAAGTAAAATTAGTAATCAAATACATACAATGAACACATGATAGGAGGGAAAATAAAATATTCTATTAACACCAAATTAGAAAGGTAAGTTACAACCTTGTTTTACCTTTGGCATCATCTCGAAGACAACTATCTAGGTTCCTCCAAGAATCCCTCAAGAATAAACTCAACCACTATGCTCTTCCTTGAATGGCCCAATTAGGGATAGTTATACACCCAATAGCCATAAAATAGGAAAGCAAAGTTGAAAAAAGAGTTTCCAGATAATAGGGGGTTTTACTTATAGGATTATAGGAAAGGAAGGCTTCTTAGATGCTGGCAGCATAATATTGCACCAAGGGAATTATCTCCTCTCCTTAGCCCTCCATGGCTGCTTTATATCTTCCCAAAGAGGTTTTGGGAGTTGAATTATGTTTTTTATGGACAAGGGTCATTGGGAAATGAGCCCAACCAAAAAAACCACCCAAAAACACGAGGTTATTTTATTTTTCACCAATTTTGAGGGAATTTGTGGGCCATAGTGAGGAAAGTCGCCGACGTCCATGTATTTCACTATTACAACCCGTGGATATGCTCTTAGGGCATGTTTTTTAAATGATTTGTAAGAGGTCTTTTGGGGAAAATTCTAGCAAGCATTGGGAAAGGGTTGAGCCATGGCACAAATACATAGGTGTGGCATTTTGTGCTATAACAATTGGACAAGGTAGTTAAGGAACGATGAGACATGAACATTTTTCGTGAAGGAAAAAAAACATTAAGAAGTCGTTCACTCTAAGTTATTTTTTCATGTGAGCGAGAGAGAAATAGAGCAAGTAGAGAAAATTCAAGAGCATCAGAGTTGTGCCACAGTTACCCACAAAGAGATGCATAACTAGTCCAGGAATCCATCGCAAAAGTGGAATGGAATCACCAAAATTTGGAGCACCATATGCAACAACGAGGAAATAGGTGAAGCAACCAGTAACATCACCAGAGGTTGAGAAGGTAGCCATAGCTTTGGCTCCGGTGCCACCAACAAGCTTTCATAGATGCTACCTACTGCCACAGATGGAAAATGAACCACCTATCAATGTACTACACAATGGGAAGTATCCATTTCCAATAGCAACAATTATGGATGGTGTAAGTGGTGATGAATATATGCTCGGTAATATTGCTAGCCTTAATTTTATAGACCATGATATCACTGATCCATAGAAGTTCCTAGAGATGGCTAGGGAGAAATATTTTCACACTAGGAGCATCCCAGGCATAGGAGCAATTCTGATAGATCCAAAAGAATGGGTGTTGGGGTTAGAGAAAGAAGGAATACTGAACTTGTTAGAAATTCTACATTTGCGATGGAGTACAAAAAATAATGCCTGTGTGAAGGTATTTTTAAGTTGTGTTCATGGGGGACACTTTGGTTGGACCACCCAATATCAATTGATATTGAACTGATTGTGAGAATAAATGCACTTCCAAAGGCCAAAGAGGACCCAATTTATATTCAACAAGGTAGGAGAGTGATCCCTCTCCAAGTCAATGAAAGATAAATTCAAGACAATCAGAGGAAAATGGGTCTAGATGTTAAGAGCATCAATGATAAAAATGTGAGTTTTGCAACATAGTTATTGTCCTGCAAGATGCTTCGAAAATTTCACAAAGATGAAGTACCAATTGTATAGAAATGTATGAAAGGAGTTATGATGAATTGGAATACCTTTTAAGTCAAACAAATTTTATAGGATTGCATGGAGGCCTGGGAAAAGGGCACTGAATTCCATTATGCATGGTTGATAATATTAATTGCATTGGTGAGGTGCCAAGAATGGAGATATTACCAGCAAATGTGCACATAAAGTAGCAACAATTTGGCTACAAGGTATGCCAATTTATGGAAAACAACAATTAAGAGAAGTCACAATGATAGTAACACCACATTTTTTTTGTTTACTTGGAAAATATCACATATATAGTTGGGCAAACACAGAGAATAGCAACCAAAATGGTAGCAACATATAAAGATATTGTGTGGTTTAGAGAAGGAATGCACCATATGTACGTGCAAGCAAAGAAGTATCCAGTGCACCAATGGTTTCCTAATAGTTAAAGGTTAACAACAAAGGATGTGAGCTTGATAATCAATTATTGGTAGGAAGGCTAGAAAATCCCAATCGAGAAAACATGGCACTCAAAAGAGGGAGAAGAGAAAGACAAAAGTGGTGAGGATCCTGATGATAAATAGAACAATGATGCAAGATACCATTCTGGGCCATCCACAATAGTGGTGCAACAACCAGTCCCAATAGTAGGGACAAAAATAAAGTATATGGGGATAACACCCATAGGAGGGCGCACAAGAAGGACAAAGCATAGAGACAAAATGTTGACGTCTAAAAAAACCGCAACCAAAATTTCCTTCCTGTAAATAAGTTGATGCATTATATATATATATATATATATATATATATATATATATATTAAATAATACTATATAGCTGGGACCCCTTGATAAAAGCAATGATAGAAAGCACTCTTATTATTTTCCCTCTTAATTACCTTGCGGAAAAAGATTCATAGTTTTGAAGAACAAAACTGGAAATCCTGATCTATTTCCATGTGCAATTAATGGATGGATTGTTGAAATATTGTAACTTTGAAGAATATTCTAATTATATTTGAGTTTTTATCTTATAGATCAAATCCCCTTTTGTGGAATGATTATGTTAGGTCTTGTATAAGACCAAATATCCTTTTGTGGATTTTTCAAACCATAGTTATATGGTGGTGTTTGTAAATTCGACCCCTAGGGTTTAATAAAGTGGTTTTGACCACTATTGGAAGAAGTCATCCCTACTTGGTGAAGAGACATAACCCTAGCGCCTCCTCAACTATTAATTATAAGTGAGGATGGTGCCTCACTTGTTCACTCATGTAATGTGTAAATTTTGAAGGTAGCTGCAGTTGCAAGGAGGTGAGAGGTGCATGCTCAGTCTTGGATTACCATTGGTGTTTTGGTATTAGTCTTGGCATTGTATTGGAAATCTATTATTGAGGAAGTTTTTTCTAGGTTTTCTCCCCCATGAGGGTTTTCCATGAGACAATGTTATGTACCTTGTGATTGTGTTTCTTTCAATGATCCTCTTTATGTTGTTTCTCTAGTAAATTGTAAATAATATAATAACAACATTAAAACTTAACATGGGATCAAAGCTTGACTGAATAGAGAAAATTTCACTGGGTATCTAAAAACGTCATTGTTGTCATACAGGGAAATTAGGGATTTTTAATGAAGTGGAATTTCTAACAAAAAACCATCTAGGGAAGTGCACCCTACCCTAGCACATCCTTTGGCAGCTCGAGTGCACCTTTTCAGTGGCCATATTCTTCGGAAAGCCAAACCCTAGTTTGGCTAGTACTATAAAACCAGGAAACCAGGAAACCAGAACCAATACCAAAAGTACTAGTCCAAAAGTGTATAGGTCAAGTTTCAGAGAGAAAAACTTATAATTTTCTGAAACAGTCAGCTCCATCCAACTCGCCTCAGCCCAACGCACCTCCTGGTAAGTTCAGATTAAGTTTTTCATCACTTTTATTTTCTAGTCATTTTACTAGCTCTAGGTCAAGATGTATGCAAGGACCAAGCTTGTTGACAAGTTAGAAGGTGTGGAAAATTTCCATTCCTGAAAGTACATAATTGGACTCATTCTTGGAGAGAATGATATTGCAAAATTCATAAAATAAAATATACCGAAACCCAAAGAAAAAGAAACCAAAGAGAATTAGAAGAAGGATATGATTAGGGCTAAAAGAATAATTGCAGAGTCTATTAAATACCACTTGATACCTCAAGTGTCATCTAAGAATACTCCAAAGTATATGTTTGATACCCTAACTAGAATGTATGAATGAAATAACATCAACCAGAAGATTAATCTGAGAACCCAACTCAAGAATACAAAGATGCAGAAAGGAGAAACAATTCATGACTATTTATCAAGGGTTTGTCAATTCAAGGAATATTTAGAAGCAATTGGAGACAATCTAGATGAATATGAACTCATAATGACAACTCTTAATGGTATCACAAGACCTTGGGATGCTTTCATCCAAACTGTATGTCCAAGAAAGGATAAACTCCAATTTGACAGTCTATGGGAAGAATGTGTTGAAGAAGAAGCATGAGTGGCCAATCGAGAAGTTGTACTATTAAGAGATGAAGATAAATCCCTAGGTGCTCATACTAAAGGAGGAAATAAAAGGTCTTATTTCCAAAAGTATACCCACCCTCATAAATAATTTCACTCTCCAAAGAGATTCACCCATTTCCATAAATAATATCACCCTCCAAGGAGATTCAAGAAATATCATAAGGGTCAAAGAAATGAAAAGACTTATCCTCTTATCAATGCTATCATTGTGATAATATGKGACACATTKCTAAGAAMTTTMCTTCTAGGATACAACTGAAGATGATGAGCCACCCAAGAAGTTGACTAGATACATCATTCCCATACAACTGAAGATGATGAGCCACCCAAGAAGTTGACTAAAGAAGAAATTGAAGATTACGTTTTGTTGTCAACCCTCCCAGGATCTGTGAAACCTAGAGAGGATACTTGGATCATATATAGTGGTTCTTATAAGCACATGAAAGGTCATAAAGACATTCTCTCTAGCTATACATAAAATGACTTCCCCCATAAAGTTGGACTTGGAGATGATTATCAATACCCTATCAAAGGAATGGGAGAATCCACTTACAAACTGGATTCAAGAACTCTGATGAGAATGAAGGATGTACTTTATGTACTAGGTTTGACAAATAACTTAATTTCTATCCCATGTCTAGATAAGAAAGGTTTCAGGTTTGCATTCATAGATGGTGAAGTTCTTATGTGGCCTAAAGGAAAAAATATAGAAGATGTACTTATTATTGGAACATAAGAAGGAGGTTTGTACAAGTTAAAAGCTCACTCATATGTATCCTTAACTCACTCTACTGATAATATTTGTGAACTTTTTCATAGAAGACTATCTCACATCAACTACAAATCCTTACCAAATGTAAGAAAATTAGTCATTGGTTTACCAAAATTTAAGGTTGAACATGAAGGTGTATGCAAGGGATGTGTAGAAGGAAAGAACATAAAGAATCCTTTCCAAAGATAAACAATAAAGCAAAAGGAATATTGGATTTCATCCACTCATATGTATGCATTCCAATTCCTTCAACCTCTCTAAGCAGGTAAATATACTATGTAACATTAATTGTTGATTAATCTCGTAAGACTTGGGGTTTATTTCTTGAAGTCAAAAGATGAAGTACTTAGAAAGTTCAAGGAATTCAGATCCTTGGTAGAAAACGTCTTCGAAACAAAAATAAAGATACTTAGGTCAGATAATGGAGGAGAGTACACCTCAAATGAATATGGAATATTTTGCAGAGTTGTCAATATTAGGAGGGATCTCACCACTCCCTATAATCCTCAACAAAATGGTGTAGCAGAAATAAAGAATAGAACAATTTGTTGGTTGTGGAGCTTGATTATCTTCCTAATTTAGAGGTCTTTTACTTTCAGCCGTGTTTATACCCCATGAAGTATTTACATCCCAGAAGTATGTACACTCTTCCANCCACGCGGGGGAGTGCAGAGGGGGGGTACCCCCTCTGCGGGGTCCGGGGGGACTATCCCCCCGGCTGGGGGGTTTGGGGGAAAGCGGGGGTTCGGGGGTGAAGCCCCCGAAGAACTTTTTTCCTTGTAAAAGTATATTGTAATTTCATTGTAAATCTCAACCATTCATTATAAGGTCGCAGATCTAACGATAGAGATTATGTTAGGTTTTTTTTGCCCTAGAAGGCAACCCTCTTTTATGAGGGAAATGTATTGCGGCTATGTATGTTGGCAAGTATTGTATTCTGAGAGAGGATACTATGAGAGAAATAAGAGGAAGTTACAATGGGTTTTGCTGTAGTTTGTATCCCTTCATTTTGCTGGATAATAATAAAGAAAGGACCCAACAATTTCTTTGGTGGACGTAGCCCACATTGGGTGAACCACGTAAATCTGTGTCTCTCTTGTATTGTGTATATTCTGTGTTTTGTTTCCACATTTGTTTTATTTTATTGCTCCATGGTCTTGTTTTTCTAACAACTGGTATCCGAGCGTAAGGTAACTCACAGGAAAAGAGGGTTCCTGGTTCGAGTGGGAGCAATGTCGAAAGATGGAAAGCTTAGGGTCGAGAAATTTAACGTCCAAAACTACTAGTTATGGAAGATGCAGATGGAAGATTATTTATATCAGAAGGATCTATTCCTACCATTGAGTGGAGTAGAAAATAAGCCGACGGCCTTGAAGGACGAAGAATGGGAGATTCTTGATAGAAAGGCTCTAGGAACGATACGACTGAGCCTGGCAGCGTCGGTGGCTTTCAATATCTCGAAAGAAAAGACAACGAAGGGTTTGATGGACGTGTTGGCCAAATTGTATGAAAAACCCTCGGCGTCCAATAAGGTATTTCTAATGAAGAGATTATTTAATATGAAGAT
>ML798232.1:123718-172146 GCA_009831015.1 Picea engelmannii | reverse complement strand
TACTTGCTTCTTTTTATGCCTTTCTTCTATATGCTACATATGTTATTGCATGGCAGGTTCGAAACCTGAGAGAATGAGGAAATAAGTTTCAATTGTTTCTCTGTTTGAGCCAGGAGATTCCTGCATAGAGTGCAGTTGAATTCATATGCATAGAGTGCGTCGAGGAGGCTCTACAGTTAAACTCTCATTCTCTCTCACCCAGAAGTTGAATTGGGTTGATAGGGCGTGCAGGTGAAGTGTAGGTCAAGGTCGAAGCCTCAGCAGGGAGTCTGAGCAAAGGAAGGTAGGGACTGCTGTCTCTGTGGACGCGCAGGGTCTGGACGACTTCGACACTTTGAGAGCTGTTGGAAGTCGAGCACGTAAAACAGGCGCGGAAGGCCTCAGAAGGAGTCTGGGACATCAAGCTTAGGAGGGATAGTTCATTCTAGACATAGTGAGAATACACCCAGGAAATATTCCTCAAGAGGAAGAGAATCGACGACTTGAATCGTCGGGGAGGTTTGCGAAATCCTGCTGATCATAGGATCGTGGGGAAGCTGCGCAAGGTTTAGTCCTTTAGCGCAGGAGGTAAGACCCAACGCCCATCGGGGTTCGACGTTCGGAGGTTGGCGAGGTAAGAGTTTATACCTTACGAAATCGCGAGTCGCGATTTCCCGAATTTATCGGGGCCGTTGATCGTGACAAGGACAGGTGGCACGAATCTGGAGAATCGGGGTTTCGGTATTCGGGGTTTTCAAATACAAAGGACCCGGACAGTTGAAATTGCGATTCCGCGATCCCCGATCACATGAGTGGAGGAGTGATGTGGCAAAGTGGGACCATAAGAACTGGTGGAGTACAAGTGTCATCAGAGTTCGGGGTTCGGCGTTTTGCAGTGTAAGTGAACCATAACATTATCATTGCCGATTTCCCGATAGGGAAATCCCCGATGCGTGAAAGCGTTGACTGTTGACTATCGGGGTTCGAGGGTTGGAGCTGTAGGTGAATCGTGTTCACGTGAACCGTGAATCCCCGAATCGCGATCTCCCGAGTTCTGAAGGGGAGATCGCCGAAGGTGTTTACTGTGGGTAACTCTAGAGGGGAGTTGGAAGAGCTTGTAACTCTTCGGGCCTGGGTTGAGAGAAGGTCCTGGTGGAAGCGGCTGCTCGCAGAGGGGCAGGCTGTGTCAACTTAGTTCCTTGGTTCCAAACCGCGCCGACATGGAAGTCTGTAATATTTTCACTTATGTTGATCATTTATTAATAGAAATACTCCTTTCTCATCCAATTTATATCTTGAAAATATATAAGTTATTATCCATGGGTGTATTTGTTATGTTTATTAATGGATTATGCTATCTAATGTGCTAAACTTTTATATTATCACCATATGATTGCTTTTCTTGGTTGTTGAGAACTTGTTGCGGGTATATAGCTTTGGGGCAAAATGATCAACGATGGACTTCATCTAACATCTAGACAAGGTAGGCCTCTTTCTTATCTCGCTTGCATATTGGTTTATATAACATGTTTTTTGGATATAGTTGATTTCTGTAGTCATTTCCGTCTGTTGTGGTTTACCCTAGCCATAGAAAGTTTTTCCCTCGTAACAAAATTGGCGACCATACTGGGTAGTGACCTTCTTTCTTAGAGTTTGGAGTGCCTTTTCTCCTTACATTTCTCTCATTCCCTTTTGTTTCTTGTTGTATCATTGCTTGATAGTACTTGTTCACTTTGGGTCTAATTTTTCAGCCTTCTCCCTTGCCTAGCCTTGTTTTGAAACATATACACGTTTTTTTCCCTGATAGTCGTGTACATACACAGGTTGTCCCTCTACAAGATGTGTATATACACTCTATTTGACTAAACAGTTGCGTACATCAGTTTTCCTTGTTTGTTTTCTTGGTCTAGTGGTTTTTGAGTGGGATTTGATGTTTGCTGAGTATTCTTAGGTCTCTGTAGTGCCTGTTAAGTTCTTGTGGGATGATAGGAATACCTTCTTTGGTTGAATTTTTGGGCGGAGTCTTTCACATCATCTTTTCATTTTTTATTGTCCTTGTATATTGGGCTAGGTGTTTTTCTTCTTGGTATCCTTCTTGAGTTATCTCTTTTTATACATAGTAGAATTTATATATCAAGTTTCTTATCATTCCATGCATTTGCATTTCTATTAAATAGAAAATACAAAAAATAGGCATTTTTCATTGCTTGGAATTTTTGTCTTTTGAGTCCTTGTTATTAGCTTAGTGCATTTAGTAAAAGATTTCATTTTTACTTCATAATCGCAGAGTTGAAATTGAAAATTGCATTGGTTTTTAGAGGCACATCATTCATTGAAAGTTAAAGTTAGGACTTTGCATTATATTCATATTTACTTTTCTTGCAGAGTCATAACATCATGAGTTTCACTACATACCTTTTTGAGTAATCACGACCACTAAAATTAACGCTATAATTTAAGATTGATTAGTCCTGATTTTATTTTCTAGGGTGCACAAACTAGCTTAGGATTAAGTGCCTTGGAATATGATTTTGTGAGTAAACATCTCCAAGGAAATTAAATCAACATATGTGTCTGAGAAAAGAAGTGGAGAAATCCATAGTATAATTGGTAATATCAAGAGGCTCTTCTCACACTGGAGTTAATAACGAGGTCGTGCAAGGTTGGTTGAAGCGATATCCCCCTGATACCTTCTTAGCATCAAAGATATTTCTGAGGATCTATTCATATCTGGGGATCTTTCTAGTTCATTTACCTCCGTGAGAGGAATTACTTTCAAGGTTTTAGGCTTTGCTACCCTACCCATACGGTGGACCTGACTTACGACTGCTCGCTTGTGCATCGGTTATACATTGGCTGCTTAGTTGCTTGACTTAGGTGCCACATAGGTTACTTGCAGGGGTTATTGTGTAGGTACCCTAGGTCAGATAAGGGTCAGAAAACACACAACATTTATGGAGGATTACCTCTCCGGGGGGATCTGATCGACTGGTTGTTAATCCCACGAGGGCCCTTATAACTAATTATGATACCTTCGATCTTTAACAGGGAGTCTGAGGCCCCTCTTGGGCGAGACATACCTTCTTTAGGGAGGGAGGCCACTCAACCACTCTACCCCACTTGTATGCATGTTGGTCGTTTGACGTTTGGTGTGCTCTTTGATTACTACTTGGCATCAGGATATATTTTTTTCTTTGGAGTCTTAATTCATTGTGGAGTCAGATCAACGTCCCCGTTGGTCCCATCGTTTGCTAATCCTACCACCGTATTTTGAGTCTTTGCCTTATAAAATGCATAGAGTTATTATACATGGTACACACACCTCCATTGTTTAGACTTGTGATTCTACAATGATGAGTACTGATGTTAATGGCACCCCACACCCACTATAGTTAATGGAACCCCTTCGACTCCTGCAACCACAATGGTTGTAGTGCCGGAGGCACCTATCATTACTATGGCTCGACCTATAGTAAAACTCAATCTCTTGCCTTGAACCCTTTTGGGTCTTTTGGGCCTTGAACCGGGATATAATATTTAGTCCATCCCTATGGCCTCTAGTCCTTTTTCTTATGGTATGCTGAAATTTACTTCACATTTTTTGAACACCATCCAAGCTACTGATCCTAATGAAAGAATTGTGATTGGGGGATTTACACCTACTTATACTCAATTTTTGTTTGGTGGTTCTCAAATCCATCAAACGACTCCTAATATGGGAGGCAATCCTGCTTTTAAGCCTAGGTCTAATCCTCTTACTTCTGGGTGGAACAACCAACCTGGAGGACAAGCTTCTTCTCAAGTTTCGTCCTATACTCCTACCTCCTCAGTGCCGATTCTAACCAATACATTTGGCATGACGAATCAACCTCTATCCTCTGGATTCCCACCCAAAGGAGGTCAGTTTCACGCTATGGGCAACCCCCAACCTGAATCCAATCCGGCTGGGGGAAGTTTTATAATCCCCAACATAAAAATTTTGTTGGAATGATGCCCAACCAACCTTTTATGAATCAGCCCAGAGGAGGGCCTTATAATCCTGGACAGGGCCATGGTGCTTACCAGAACCCTGGATGGGTTGTAGTTCCTCAAGCACAATCTTTCCCAAGAGCTTGGGGCTAGATGTCGTAACCTCAACTCCCTTTTATGGCCATGCTTAATATTCTAGACTTGTCTAAGTTAATGAAAGACCCCGTGAGTCATGATCCTACATGGCCCCCCATACCCACCAAGCTTACTTCGGACATCCTGAAATTCGAGGGTAAGAATGGAGAGGATCTTGGTTATCACGTCACTACCTTTCACCTTCGGTGCTCATCGAATTCCCTTAATTAAGATTGTATTTGATTAAGATTATCTCAATGCACCCTCATCGAAGTTGTTGCAAAAAGGTATATTGAGCTACCTAGGGGGGCATATGGGACTTTTAGTCAGTTGGTGTTGTTCTTTCTTAACCACTTCCAGTTGCCCATTCGTTACGATGCTGGCCTAGAACTTCTGTCGACTTTACGCAAGGATATTGCCACTCATATCTCAGATCATATAAAGGAGTGGCGTAGATGGAAGAGGTTGATTAAGACCCCTATACCCCCAACCTTTATTTTAGAATGGATTCTTAAGTGTTTGGACGCTCCTATCTCGAAGGATGTTGATACTTCCAGGGTTACCACTGAGGAAGAAGAGATATTTAGATCCCAACAGTTAGATATGATATACGCTCAGTCTGGGATGTTATACCACCTTCTTCCGGATGCACTGCACTCAACTTACGACCCTAGAAAAAATCCCAGACCTCATGCCAATGGAATTGTAGGTTCCACCAATGTAAGATCCACAAACTCAGTGACAAGCCATTTGAAAGAGTTGTCTCTAAACTAGTATGCAGGAGGGCCAGCTTCATCTGTGTCTTCCAACCCTACTCAGTTGATGGATGTACTTTCTGTGCAATCGTCAGCCAACACAAATAATAACCAACAACCAAGAAGGAATAAGAAGAAAGGATGTAATAATCGTAAGGATGGGAAAAATGGTAATAAACCCAAGGACAATGGTAATAATGAAAAGATCGGTAATAATGTTGGAGAGGGAAAATGAGAAAGACGTAAGGTGAAGTTTCCTTGTAATCTTTGCAAAAACGAACACGTTACCCATTTATGCCCCAAACTTGCAGAAGTTTAGAGGCTATTATATCAACCGACAGTCATGCTGACGAATCCATTCCCACATAATCAACACATGGCCTCGGGCTCTTCAAATATTAGAAATGCGGCTGGTGGGATTCAAAACCCACCATTGCAAGATGATGACCATTTTTGTATCAATATGGTCAATGAAAAATTTAATGTAGCTACTCAATCTCGAGATTATAGCTCTTCACAGGTTATTCCTGGTCTAGAATCTCCTCCTCCTCCTCTGGAGATGACTTTACAGATTGAAAAACCAGAGCCACCACCTCGTATTCCAAAAGGAGTACTCAAGCACTCTACCCATAATCCAAATGCTAGAGCCACCCAAAATGACTCTATTGTTGAGGACCTAGGTAAAACCCCTTGTGCGATGTCGGCTTTGGAGGTACTCCAGACTTGTCCTTCACAGAGGAATTCCTTACTATCTGCTTTAGGATCTCTAGAACCCAGTGGCTCAAAAGTTATCAAGTTTGACATCATGGATGTGAAGCCTCACTTGCCTTACCATGTGGCTTTCCAAATCCACGTGGAGTACTCAAAGTATACCATCAAACGTGTGTTTGTTGATGAAGGTGTTGCTACATGCGTGATTTCTCTGATCTATTGAAAATATCTTGGATCTTCGACCCTTTATAAGTCATAGAACATGTTGACTGCGTTTGACAGTCATTCCTTCCACCCTCACGGTATTCTTCCTACCTTTCCGGTCCAGTTAGGTGGGAAGACGGTAGAGGTGGAGGTCGAGGTAGTTGATGCACCTCTTAATTACAACTTGTTACTAGGACGCAATTGGACCAATGCTATGGTCACTGTCGTATCATCCATCTTTCATACTCTTTGTTTTCCTTATGAAGGGAAGATCATGAAAATCGACCAATTATCCCTTGCGTATGCTAGTTTCAATTCCTCTGTTGGACTGTCGATCCCTGTGATCGACAATTCTCAGCTAGCAACTGAGAATATTGGTGTCAGAATGTATTCTTCCCTTATGGGTACTTTCGACTTCACGACACTGATTCTCCATGTTTACGCCATGTCCAGTAGGCTCATTTCGACAGGGAGGTCCATTTCTTTCTGCACTTCCTATTTTAGTGATCTGTGGACCCTACTTTCACCGACTTCGTCTTATGAAGGTCAGCTGCATGCTAGAATGTCCATGCCACTATCGACAGTGGAGATTGTGTATCAAGTTGTTCTTGACTCTTCTGCCGATCCCGATCTTGTTACCTCACTGACGGACGAGAAGGATCCCATTCTTAGGCCCATCTGGGCCACTTCATTGTCTTGTTCACATGATTTCCTCGATGATAATTTTCCCTTAGATGAATCTATCATCGAAGCCATGAATGGTTCCGAAAAACCTTGGGATGATATGCATCACTGCTCCTATTTTCTCCCAGATCTTGAAAGAATCGAGCACGATGACTTTAGATCTACTTTGAGTGAGATAATCGGTCACGTCGTAGTTCCACTTGATACGCACGAAATTTATGCTGAAGGAAATATGACAAGTATTTCTACTACCATCACGATCGATATCTCTTGTACCCTTGACAAGATTGAAAATGTAAATATCGGTGTGTATTGTTCACGAGAATAAATCTTGATCTACATCGAACTCTTCAAGGAATTCCAAGATGTATTCTCTTGGTCATATGAAGAGATGCCAAGAATATACCCTCGTATTGTCAAACATGAGATTAGAACTTATCTGGATGCTAAACCTATTCGACAATGTCTTAGAGTTGTAAATCCCCAGAAGGACCCTGCTATTAAGGAAGAGGTGGAGAATCTACTTAATTTTGGCTTGATATACCCAGTTCCCTTGACTGAATGGGTATCCAATCTCGTTCCTATGAATAAGAAGCAAGGAACTATCCGTGTATGTATGAACTTTTGTTACTTGAACAAGGCTTTTACTAAAGACAACTTCCCCACACCTTTCATTGATTAGATTCTCGACGAGTGTGTAGGAAGAGAAGTATTTTATTTTATGGAAGAATTTTTAGGATATAACCAAATTCAAATCAAACCTAAGGATCAACACAAGACAACATTTATTTGTCCTTGGGTTACTTTCTCATACCGAAAAATTCCTTTCGGCCTTAAAAACGCTGGAGCAACCTTCCAACGTGCCATGACTTTCTCTTTTCACGATATTAAGCACATAGTCGAAGCTTCCCTTGATGCTCTTGCTGCTCACTCTCGCAAGAGAGCATATCAAACTATGCACCTTCGGCTTGTTTTTGAAATATTTTGTTACTATAGAATTTGGTTGAGCCCTCACAAGTGCATCTTTTGCATTAGGTCTGGTCGCCTTTTGGGTTTTCTAGTTTCTGAGATTGGGATCATGGTATATCCATTAAAGGTTGAGGAAATACTTTGATTGCCTCCCCCGTGCACTATTAGACAAATTCAAGGTTTACGGGGGAAAGATAACTTTCTACGTCGATTTATAGTGAATTATGCCAATATCACTAAGGGTTTCATGTGCCTTTTGAATAAGGACACTTTTATCTGGGATGAGAGAGCCCAGGAGTCTTTTGATGCTTTGAAGAAAGCCTTGGTATCAATGCCTCTGCTGAAGTATCCTGACTACAGTAGGGATTAATTTCTTTATATCGTCGCGTCTGAAGAGATGATTGGTATGGTTTTGGTTCAATAGGATGATGAGCTCCGCGAGAATGTCATATACTATTTTAGTCGAAATTTAGTCAGTCTTGAGCTTAATTATTCTCACGTTGAAAATCTAACTTTGGTTTTCGTTCACATAGTCCAACGTTTGCATCATTATATATTGCTTTGCAATACTACTATGGTTTTCGATGTCAATCCATTTCAATACATCCTTACCAGACGTATCATAGGGGGAGCATATAATAAATGGATTGTCATTTTACAAGAATTTGATCTCGATTTCGCTTCTGTGAAGTCCAAGAAATCTAGTCTTCGCGGAGTTAATATCTGAATTCCCACGATTAGATGTAGATGTTATCCATGTTGATTTATTTGTGGATGAACACATTTTCCTTGTCTCTTCGTTTGACCCTTGGTATGGAGACATTGTTCTCTATCTTCAAACTTTGAAGTTCCCTCCGCATCTCTCGTGAGATGACCGACGACGTGTAATATAACAAGCTAAGAAATATACTATTTTTGATGATACTTTGAATCGCCAAGGAATAGACAATATATTGCATCATTTTTTAATTCCCGGAGAGGCCGAGTCATTCCTAAACAATTTCCACAATGGGGCTTGTGGTGGTCATCTATCTAGGCTTGCGGCAACCCCAAAAAAATTTTGAGTCGTTTATTTATGGCCTACTATCTTTAAAGATTGTATTGAAGTGGTTAAGAAGTGTCACCCCTGCCAGGTGTTCACTTGAAAAATGTGCTCGCATCCAGCCCCTCTTCACGTCATTAACGTCGGTCCCTTCACCAAGTGGGGGGTGGAATTCATAGATTGCAACCCAACTTCGGTTGAGGGGCATCAACACATTATCGTGGTCATCAAATACTTTAATAAGTGGGTCGAAACCATGCCTACTGTTAAATATGATGGGAATACTACAACCTTCTTCATATTTAATCAAATTATTGCCTGGTTCGGTATCCTGAGTGATATTGTCATTGATGATGGCAGTCACTTTCAAAATGAAATGATGGAAGAACTAGCATCTAAGCTGGGTTTTCAACATGGTCATTCTTCTCCTTATTACCCCCAGGAAAATGTACAAGTAGAGGCTGTCAACAAGTCTCTCAAGACCATTTTTCAAAAAAAATTCAGTCAGAGTAAGTCTGACTGGCACATTATGCTATATCCCGCACTTTGGGCATACCGAACCTCGGTCAATATTGCCACTGTATTTTCCCCTTTCCATTTAGTACATGGTGTGGATTTTATTTTACCTATTTAATGAAAAATCCATTCTCTTAAGTTGGCAGTCGCGCTCCTACCTAACACTTCCGATCTCGAGTGATGCCTCGTACACCTAGAGAGTCTTTATGAGTAGCGTTGAGATTCCTTTATAGCTATCGAGGCAAACAAAAAATGTGTCAAGGTCTAGTAAGATAAGTCTGTCTATCCTCGGTTTTACAATGAGGGTGACTTGGTCCTCTTGTATGATCAATCCAAAGGACCACTGGGGGAAGGCAAGTTTAAGCCCATGTGGCACGGTCCTTATATCGTGCGACGTGTCTTAGAAAAAGGAGCCTATGATTTAGAAGATTATGAAGGGAATATTTTGGTCGAGCCCATAAATGGGCTCTACTTGAAAAGATATTATGCTTGAGCCCCAAGATCGTACGAAATTCTTTTTATACTAATGTAATTTAGTGTATATATCTTTTCCCTTTCTTTTCGACATCATATTGCTTATTGCGTTTTCCCTTGGTTGGCAGAGGTCAACAAAGTCTTCGATATACCTAGGATTTGTTGATATTATGGTAGATGCGAGAGGTATTTACCTCCACATGTAAACCTAATGAGAATATAATACTCTAGGAAGCAATAAGAAACCCTAATGAGTTGGCTAATAACCCTAGAAGACTTGCGTCTCAAGAAGATAATTTATATTAGGTTATTAGCCTCCAAGAGAAGAAGTCGGCCATAAATAATAATATATACTGAACAAATAGATACCCAGAATGCGAAGTCATCCCAGGCAGTTAGCCAGAATTAGTATAAATATAGGAGGCCAGTTCTCATTCTGGTAGGCAGTCTCAGAGTTGCAGAGAAGCACTTGTGCGCACTGCAGTGCCCAGTTTTGTGCCCAGGTTTGGAGGAGAGGTGCCATTGCAGCTGCCACAGTTGGAAGATCACGTTTGGCTTGGAATGTCTCTTGGTTAGGGTTTGGACTATCTGATCATCTCTTGTTGGTGTGCTATCCTTGGGGAAAGGAGCGTTACCCTTTGTTTGGCTATCTAGCCTAGGGTTTGCTTCCAGAGTGATTCTCTGTCAAGGTTAAGGTGCTCGGAGGGTGGATTTAGCCTATGGTTGGGTGAAAATAGTGATATTATCAATGGTAAAATGAGCACATCCATTATATTCTAACAGGTTATGGGCCCACACCTCCTTCATTCAGTCTAACCACTGGAAGGAAACATAGACGTAAGGATATTAAGCTTGTTGAAGAACTGCCTCTAGGGTTTCTAGTAGGAGAAGTCACCATAGCACTATCGCTAGGGTTACTAGCAGGTGTAATTTCAGAAACCCTAATCCTCTTGTTGAGGCACCTTAAATGAAGGGATTTACCTAATCTCCAGATAGATCAATGCACCCTAGCCTAGCGCATATCCTAGTACTCTCAAAAAGCCAAGACGTGAAGTTTGAGTTTTTGGTCAAATCTAGGGTTGACCAAGTCAAAGCAGCCATGACTTACTCCATGAAGTCAGAGAACAAGTTAGATGGATCTTCTAACTTCATAGCATGGAAGACAAGGATTGATCTCATCCTTGCCAAGAATAAAGTGCTAGATATCATGAAAGGAAAGATCGCAAAACCAGAGTTTGAAGAAGGGAAAGAGAAGGAACCACAGAACGTTGCAGCTATGGAGAAGTTCAAAGACGATGACATAAATGTCATGAGTATCATAGTGGACTCTATCAAAGACCACTTGATACCCTACATCTCCAATTTTGACTCATCGAAGAAGATGTATGATTCCCTAACAAACCTCTTCTCAATCAGAAACATTGGACAAGTAATGAGTCTGAAGAATGAGCTCTGTGACATGAATATGAATGATGACGACAACATAAAATCATAATTTGTGAGAATCTCTCAGTTAAGAGATCAACTACAAGCTATTAAAGAGATCATCTTAGAGAAGGAGTTGGTAAACATAGTACTGAATGGTATTCCCAAGACGTGGGATGCATTTTTTGCAAACATGAACAAAAGAAAGGAGTATCTGACATTTGAAGAACTTTGGACTTGTTGTGCTCAAGAAGAATCAAGGATCAGTGAAAAAGAGAAACCCCAAAAATAAGTACGATGATCAAGCCCTCACAACAAGATTCAAGAACTTCAGGAACACAAGGAAGTTTGGTTCAAAGAAGAAGACAAATCAAGAGAAAGATATTTCAGAAATACAATGCTTCAACTGTCGAAAGTATGGTCACTACAAGAATCATTGTCCCGATCTAAATAAAAGGAAGGATAAACATGAAGCATCAATTGTCTAAGAAAAGGAACCTACAAAGAAGACTAAGCAGGATGAAAGAGACTTCTTCTTCTAAAGGTAACAATACTCTTCTTATTTCTTGTACATATACTTTTTGCATCGTCTCTGTACATATCTTGTATATTTATCTCTTGGAAGATAATTTGTTCCAAGAATAACTATACCTATGGAAGAACAACAAGATAAGGATGGATATAATTAGATAATAAACATGAAAAGATGAAATACAAATCATGTGGAATCTATTGCAAGATAAGTTAAATCAATCATGAAGAGACTTAGAAGAAGAAAAAACATAAATAAGTCAACAATCAAGAGGAAATTGGAGAAAGACTTATGACGTTTTGTAGAAGACAACAAGATGAAAGCATGGACTCTGTTAGATAGAGAGAGCCAATTATATATTGTAGAATATAATAAGGATGCAGTTGGAAGCGTGGACTCTGTTAGACGGAGGGAGTCGATTATATGCACTCATACATAAAGCAAGGTCCATTGAAGATGATGAAGTATATATCCATGATATAAGCCATGAAAGACAATACATATTCTTATAAGAGAAGCTTTAAAGTATCCTTAGTTGTCCATCCACATCCGTGATCCTGTGATTAAAGAAATAAATGGAATCTTTAGGGCATGGAATCTACTCCATGGACCCAAGAGCTAAACACGAGGAAGAACATAAAGATTCAAAGAAAGAAAGAGAAGCCAAAACCACCAGTCATTATATCAAAAATCACAAGATTACCAGCCTGATATGAACTCAATAAAGACAATCAAGAAGAGGAACTGAAAGTCGTGATGAAGAACAGTGTATGGAAGACTTATGAATGAAAGCATTGCAAGATATAGAACTAGAGGTTCTCCCAGATGGAGGGAGAAGACTATGATGATTTCTCATTCCGGTAAACTAGACATATCTCTACATGAGTCATTATATCATCCATGGGTTGGAGTGCTACATCGATATGAATGCAAAGACTGTTCTCTAGAGAAATTGAACAAAGAGCGTATGAAGAGAAACCTCAAGACTTTGACACATACTAGAAAGAGACCCTTATATGCAGATAGAAGAAAATAAATTGGTGGAGAACCTTCAGTGCACAAAATAAGCGTGGCGAAGATTTCCTATAACAAAGATATTGTATCAAGATGATTACTTAGTAGATCAGATCTCATGATGACAAAAGAAGTGCCACATGGATATGTTCCAGTGTTCCAACAATGATATACTTTAATGATCATAGCTACATGAATCCTTCAGAGAAAAACTAGTGCTCCAGAATGAATTACATTTGAAATCAAGCATCACAATATCTGTGATGAAGTTTAGAAAAGGAGAAACAGGTTCTCCAATACATATCTCCACAGATGAGAAGATAAGCGAACATATTGGTAAATATTATGTCCAAGATGAAAAAGTTTGCGTACTCAAGCTAAAGCTCATGGATATGACTTACTTATTGAAAAAGGAAGAGATGAATCCCAGGTTGGGAGGGAGAAATGATATATATTGATTTATGGACAATCATTTTTCAGTTCGAAAAATGGTCCAGGATGAGCAGTTTCCTTTTCTAGTTCGGAAAGTGGATTGAGATTTCTGACGGACAATGATTTCCCATTGTGGTTAACATGGGAAATGGTCCAGATTGTTGATGTACCATAGACAGTGATTCCCCTTGTGTCCAGTGTGGGGGAATGGTCTAGGACAGTCTCTCTTCTTGACGATCACTCTCAGTAGTGGTCAAGAAGACTAGTCCACCTTGTCGGAAAGTCATTCTTTCGAAGCTCACAGTTGTGAGCAGTTTCAAAGAATGGTCCGTTTTGGAGGTTGGTGCAGGACAATCATTTCCTTAGGAAATGGTCTAGACAGTCATTCCCTAGGAAAAATTCATTCTCTCCAGGTTGCACTTTGTTTAGTGCTGGAAGAATGGCCCATATAGGTGAATGGTCTAGGTTCAATAATTAGGGACAAGCATTCCCTAGGGCAGACTCATTCTCTCCAGGCTGCACTTTTCTTAGTATCGGAGGAATGGCCCAGATAGGTAATGGTCCAAGCTCATAAATCATGACAATTATTCTTCCTTGCTTGAGAAGAATAGTCTAGATAGCTCATCATTGATGGTTTACCTTCTGAGGGCAAATTCTCTTCCAGATCTCACAGATATGAGTGGAAGAATGGCCCAGATGATTTAGTTTATATCATAACAATGTTTTATGTGCAGGTTGATATCATATGATATCATTGTTATGGAGACTGTATGTCTCCAGACAGTAGATGTATACTACTGTGGTGGATGTGTTCCACTGATTGTGACTATATGTCACTGATCAAGTATCTGTGTGCTACTTGGTGTGGCAGTGCACCACTGGATTGTAGTTGTCTACTACTATGGATAAACATAGTTGTGTTCTATTGAATGACATTGTTCTGATTGCCTTGGAAAACTATCAGTAGTGTTGGAAATTATTATCAGGTACATGGATGATCAATGGACATAGATTCTCTAGACGGAAAATGTTCCAGGACATTTATTCTTCTAGGACATATGTCCAGATTAGAATAATGGCTCTTGTATCACTTTGTGGAGTGAGCAGCATGTCTAATTACATAGATAGAGTATGGATTCGAGAGATGATGCAACTGATGATGATGATGGTGCTCATGATCTAGTCATGATATAGTCTATATATCTATGTTTATGCTATCGGGTGAATGGTATGTTATGTGATCAAGACCATTACTTGTAATACCTCCCTAGCTAGGAGGGAGTGTTGATATTATGGTAGCTGCAGGAGGTATTTACCTCCACGTGTAAAGATGACGAGAATATAATACTCCGGGAAGAAAGAAGAAACCCTAATGAGTTGGCTAATAACCCTAGAAGACTTGTCGGCTCAAGAAGATAATTTATATTAGGTTATTAGCCTCCAAGAGAAGAAGTTAGCCAGAAATAATAATATATACTGAGTAGACAGATACCCAGAATGAGAAGTTGGCCCAGGCAGTTAGCTAGAATTAGTATAAATACAGGAGGCGAGTTCTCATTCTGGAAGGTAGTCTCAGAATTGCAGAGCAACACTTGTGTGCACTGCAATGCCTAGTTTTGTGCACAGGTTTGGAGGAGAGCTGCCATTGCAGCTGCTACAGCTAGTAGATCACGTTTGTCTTGGACTATATCTTGGTTAGGGTTTGGAATATTTGATCATCTCTTGTTAGTGCGCTATCCTTGGGGAAAGGAGTGTTACCCTTTGTTTGGCTATCTAGCCTAGGGTTTGCTTCTGGAGTGATTCTCTGTCAAGGTTAAGGTGCTCAAAGGGTGTCTTCAGCCTATGGTTGGGTGAAAATAGCGATATTATCAATGGTAAAATGAGCACATCCATTATATTCTAACAGGATTCATAGACGAAGCCAGTTTTCTTACATGAAACTTGGCTTCCACCGCTTGGGTGGTTTACTCACTCGAGGGTCTACTAGTGTCTTCAGGTGGAGTATGCTTATGGCCATCAATGAATAATGTGGCCGAATATAGAAATTTTGCACGATGTTATCTCACATGGTATTCTCTCTTTAAAGGTTTGCCTGGATTCCCAGTTAGTATTATGTCAATTGAACGACAATTACTGTGTGTGTGATCCTACTTTACTTTGACGATTCCTATGGGTTCATATTTTAGAATGATAATTTGATTTTATTACATATTATCACATTTGTAGGAGTTTTAATCATGTATCTGATGCTTATGCTAATTTAGTTTTAGATTGGCATTTGTAACATAACTAAAGAAAAGAAAACCATCTCATCAATGTACACATTGTAATATATAAGTAGAGTCGAAGATCCCTTTTTATATATTTCAAAAACTATGGTGTTTATAGTACAAAATTGAGGCTAATACCCTCAATACACATATACAAATGGTACTACAATATCCATGACATCTATGCATGTGGTGCTATATGTGTGTCATGGTAAAAAACTACGGTGTTTGCGAGATGCCAAAAGAGTCATACCCAAGATCGTGGCACACCAACCACCTGTCGCTACATGGCTTCAGGCAGATCCTCTACTTGAACCATGGGGATCCTATGCATCAAACGAGACAAGTTTCCATACACATTTTGTAGGACTCTCTCAGCTTCTCCTCCCACCGACTTATCTCCCTGGTTCCTCCATCAATGTCGAGGAAACCCTTCTGACCGTCGTGGACCCACGTTTGTGTTACACAAGTGGCTAGTTAATACTTAAGCACCATCCAAAAATATTTTTGTTCTATTATACAAAAATCTAAAAAAATGAAATATTTAAAAAACACTTGACCTACCTATGTCATCGTAGGCGAATCTTGGTGGAAGTGGCATGTCTGGATCTCCTCAAAAGTCTATCCTTTCATAGGTATAGTCATCTAGGGCAATGAGCTATCGCTTCCACCAATAGAATAAATCCTCATTGTAGGTTGTGGGTACCCTACCTACCCTTTCCACCTCATCACCTCGGTCCACCATGCCATGGCTAGATCACAAGGTCCTCTCGAAAGAATCTCAACTCTAGGTCCCAAACCTAGAACCCACTCGAAAAAGAAACTGCATAAGATAGAGGAAAACCCAAAATTACTCTTACTCCCCTGTTTGCACTTTGTCAACTGACTCTTCATACTTTTGAGTAGTGAGGTACACCAGTCATATATTGTGAGTCTCTTACATTGAACTGCATAGAACATGAGAGACCTCGATTCTTGGTGCAGCGAGGCCAAACCTATGATCCTGGTCAATACAAGCACAATAATCTTCAGGTTGAGATTGTTTATCGCCCGAATAGGGAGTTGAATCCCTACCTTCGGAGTCCCTGCTACACAGTGGGTGTCTATGTACTCCTTTATTTTTATTCTGCTCCCTGCTCCCCATGATTCGAGGTTTACAACCTCTCCCCGGTGTGATAAACCAATAAAAAATTATATATCCTCTACTCCAATCCTCAATGGTTGTCCATCGAGGATGAAACTTTCACTCTCAGGGTCCCAGTCTACATATATATCCTCTACAAGAATCTCAAGCAACCTCACCTGGGCCCTCATTCCTTTGAGTGCCAAACATTTATATAAGCCACATCTCTTTAAGGCCATTTGTCCCCCCAGATCTCGATCCACAACAACATCGACCTCCTCATGCTCTCTTTCTCTCCATTCAAGAACCATCCTACCAAAGGAAAATCAAAATTTGAGTTAGCATCCTTAAAATTCATTGATTGTGTGCCTGTATGTGAGCTAACCTCACTTACAGCCATGTATAGGGCTGGCTATATGTGCCCTACAGTTTGCACAGGCCCGTATAGCTTATCGTATATGCTACCTGATATGAGACAGCTTGCATACATCGAATTTCACATTTTATGCCCTCAATTACTAAAAATTTGGAACCTAATTTAAAAATCCACTGGAAATGAGGAGGAAGAGAAGAAGATTTACTTGGTCCATATGGTTTATGATTTCATTGCCTAACGCTCCCACAATCACCGTTTGAATTTGGAAGGTATTTTGGTCCAATTTTCACTATTTGGGTAAAAAATCAAAATGGTATAGTAATTTTTGGATTTTTTACTATTTATAAACTATTTTTACCCACTTTCTATAGTTTTGAGCCATTTTTTCACCTAATGGACTAATGCAAGGGTGGATTGAGTTGGTTTTTGTAGTTTTTACCAGGGATTCTTGCAGATTTCAATGTTATGTTAGTCGTTCGTCACCACAGGCAAGTATTTTCACTACCCAACATATAGGATAGGTATCCATTCCATCATGCATTTTTGCATTGTCCTATAATTGTCTCTTTTATGCCTTAGGTACGAACCCATTTGTTGCAACACAAAACTTTCCATCTGCTATAAGTAGTTTCGTTATCAAGTAATAGAGACTTACCAAACATGGGTGCCCTAGTTAGATCCTCTGCTTCATTTGGTACCCATGCTGAGATTTTTTCCTTAGGACCGGGAGTCCCTTATAGCTAATACGTGACTTTATGTTGAGCCTCATTCCTCACTCATAAACATTCTGCCTTATATCTTGAGGACTCCCAAACCGAGTTTAATTTAAGCTCTTTTCCAACTCGTCTTCAAAAAGAGAAAAGATTGCCAAGTGAACTTTTGTCTTTCACACTCATAAATTGGATTTGAAAGGACGTCTATTTGGAACAAGTTTATCCTTTTTTCACACCAAGTAGACTAAAATTCATAAAAAATGTCATTTTTTGGTGTTAAGTTGTGATTGTATCTCATGCCCTTTCTTGCAGTATTGAGCCTATAGTCCGTTCTCGCTTTGCATTATAAACTATTTGCCTCAGTAGTTTTTTCATCCTCAACCAGGCAGAACCCTGTTTATATCCTTCACACTTTGACACCCTATACCCAGGAGGGAACATTCCCCTGAGTTTCCATATCCCACATGCATATCCTTTCATTGAGCATAGGTATGTTCCACTGCTGGAACTAGTTTTTCTTACTTGTGACACTCGTTTCCTCCTCTATATCATAACATTAATTTGTCTATGAAAAAACAGAAAAAGATGGGCGGGAAGGGAGTATTATCTTATATTGGCAGCAGTTGTGTCGCCTTTGAACAACGAACACAGTTATTGAGTCATTTTGTCACCATAATTTTGGGTTTAGCATGGCCTTAGGAAGCTGAGCTCATTACAGAGTCTTCTCTACCGACTGGTTATTCTTCTACCCCCTATGGAGAATATCATTGATTCCTCCTTCATCTCATGGTTTCATCATCGATTCTATGATGTCAGAGTCTTCCATATGTCTCATTCTCTTGTTCAAAGGAAGTCAATCAACCTCTGTCGGTCACTCCTCAGTAATCTTGACTTTGCATGTCATCCATACCCTCAGTTTGTATCAGAATCACATTATACTGAAGTCCTATCATGCACCATGGCCCTACTTTCATCATTGGTAGGTAACCTTGAACCCGACAGTCGACATTTCATCATTGGTCATTGATTGGGTGGTTTCCCTTGTGTTTGATGACAAAAAATCTATTCACACATTGGGATTCGTGTAGTGTCTTGGATTCCATTAGCCTTATTGATGGTTTCCTCGCCTTTGTCATCAATTTTCATCATTGGCTGCTATTCAGAGGGTCTTTTTCGTGTACCGCTTGCACTTGGCACACATGAAAGATGCACAGGGTCATTGGTTCATGAACATGTCCTTCGTCCAATTTCCACTAAATCATGAAGCTCTTTCTTTGTACCTCGTGCTAACTTATGAGAGATACCTTAATGCTCTCCTTTCAGCGGGTCTCCTTCTATTGACTTCAACTCATCTATTATGGAAATGAGACCTAGAGTCTTATGATTACCTTGAAGCTTGCATTCATTAGTGGCAGGTTCTCTTGCCATTGACAGTTGGGAATACATCAATGTCTCCTGATCGATGGATTCTTCAGGTGTTTGACACCAACTCCTTTATTCACACTTGTAAGAATGTACTCGGTGCCTTGATACCTACATTCATTATCAGTAGGTTGTCTCGCATTTGTTAATGGTATACCTCAATGACTGGTAAGCAAACATTGTCTCATTATGTTTGACCTCAACTCCTTTATTCACATGATGTAGACTTGCACTCTTGGCAGATTGTGTAGAAGACTTGAAGACATCATTATGTGGCCGCAGATTTCTAGAATTGTTGCTTCCCTTTCATTGGACCAGTACCTATATGACTTCATTGTTCATAGGAGATCATATTGTACTCCATTGTATACACATATCTTCAGATTGGTTTTGAGACTGGTTCTATAGGGCCTTGTTCATGACTATGACATCTTTTGGCATGTAACCGCATTTGTATTTTCCTATTCATGGCTACTGACACTTGTTTGGTATATTTTCACATGGATCTACAGTGTAATTATATTGGCAGCCATGTATGCAAAGTCAGTGCATAATGTAATGAGAAACTAGTTTGTCTAGTCGGTTCCCCATCACTCCACTTATGGGTTGTTTATATTGTATTTCGGCCATTGCAGATAGTCCTCTGACCTCACACATTAGGAGACATCTGTTATAGAAATATTTGCCTCACCCTATGCACTCTTGCACAAAAGGAATCTTTCCATTCCCCCATGCATACTTATCATCCCTGTTTGTAAATTCCATAGATAAAAATACAAATTTTTCCACATGTACACTCCTTACCTACTATACAACATGTGTATACAGAGGTTTCTCCACTACAACCTGCGTACATCAGGATTTGTGCCAAAAAATGAAAATTAATGTCGGGTTTCCATGTCACGATAGGAGATATTTTATCCTTGGCCTTCCATATACTAGAAATGTTCTGAATCGTCCCTTTAGTTCCATTTGAAGGCTATAAATGGGTCAATTCCGAGCTATGGAAAAAAGGAGAAATAATTCAACTTTGAGAGAAAAGTTACTCTGGAGAAATTATTTACTTCATATTGAGTCTGCATCCCTTTTTCCTTTAAGTCTGAACACACTGTTCAACCCCCAAGATCTTCCCTAGTTGATGGAGAACCTCATTGTCTCCCTTTTATGAGCTTGACTTTGGTGGAGGATTGAAGTGGTGGAGGCCCAATTGGAAGGAACTTGGTTTCTCGGTTCCGAACTGTGTCAACACAAAAGTCTCTAATATTTTCACTTCTGTTGATCATTTATTAATAGAAATAATCCTTTCCCATCCAATTGATATCTTGCAAATATATGAGTTATTATCCATGGGCGTGTTTTTTATGTTTATTAATGGATTATGTTATCTAATGTGATAACCTTTTATATTATTACCATCTGCTTGCTTTGATTGGTTGTTGAGAACTAGTTGCAGGTATATAACTTTGGGTCAAAGTGCTCAATGATGGGCTTCATCGAACATCTGGATGAGGTAGGCCTCTTTCTTATCTCTCTTGCATATTGGTTTATATAGCATGTTTTTGGGATAGAGTTGATTTCTGCAGTCGTTTCTGTTTGTTGTGGTTTACCCTAGTGTTCGACGATAAGACATCTATTCACACATTGGGATTCGTGCAGTGTCTTATATGCCATTAGCCCTATTGATGGTTTCCTCGCCTTTGTCATTAGTTTTCATCATTGTTTGTTATTCAGAGGGTATTTTTCATGTACCGCTTGCACTTGGCACACACGAAAGACGCACAGGGTTGTTGGTTCGTGAACATGTTCTTCATCCAATTTCCACCAATACATGAAGCTCCTGCTTTGTACCTCGTGATGATTGATGAGAGATGCCTTAATTCTCTCATTTCAGTGGGTCTCCTTCCATAGAATTCAACTCATCTATTCCGGAAACGGTACCTAGAGTATTATGAGTACCTTGAAGCTTGTAGTAATTAGTGGCAGGTTCTCTCGCCATTGACAGTTGGGAATACATCAATGTATCTTGATCGATGGATTCTTCAGGTGTTCAACACCAACTCCTTTATTCACACTTGTAAGAATGTACTCAGTGCCTTGATACCTACTTTCATTATCAGTAGGTTGTCTCACATTTGTTAACGGTATACCTCAATGAATGGTAATAAAACCATGTCTCATTATGTTGGACTTCAACTCCTTTATTCACATGATGTAGACTTGCACTCTTGGAGGATTGTGTAGAAGACTTGAATACATCACTAAGTGGCCGCAACTTTCCTGAGATATTGCTTCCCTTTCATTGGACCAGTACCTATATGACTTCAGTGATCATGGGAGATCAGATTGTACTCCATTGTATACAGATATCTTCAGATTGGTTTTGAGACTCGTTCTACTGGGCCTTGTTTGTGACTATGAAAACTTTTGGCATGTAACCTCATTTGTATTTTCCCATTCATGGCCACAGATAATTGTTTGGTATATTTTCACATGGATCTGTAGTGTAATTCTATTGGAAGCCATGTATGCAAAGTTTGTGCAGAATGTAATGAGAAACTAGTTCGTCCAGCTGGCTCCCCATCACTTCACTTGTGGGTTGTTTATAATGTATTTCATCCATCGTAGATACTCCTCTGACCTCACACATTAGGGGGCATATATTATAGAAATATTTTCCTCACCCTATGCAATTTTTCACAGAAGCCCCTTTTCCCTCATAACAATGTGTGATCTCATAGAAAAGGACCCCACTCCCTTTGAATAAGTCATTCATAAGAAAGAATGGGTGGATGTCATGACAACATAATACCAGTCCATTATAAATAATGATGTATGGGAAGTATTTCCCAAACAAAATAACAAATATGTGGTATCTTCCAAGTGGATATACAAGATAAAACATGTAGCAAATGAAAGTATTGAGAAACACAAACAGATATTTGTGGCTCATGGGTTTTATCAAAAGTAAGGTATTGATTATGAAGAGACCTTTGCTCCTATATCCAGATACACTTCTATCAGAACCATCATAGCTCTTGCAGCCAAAATGAAGTGGAAGTTACACCAGATGGATGTGAAAACATCCTTCTTAAATGGTGTTACTGAAGAAGAAGTGTATATAGAACAACCACAAGGATTTGAAGTTGAATATAGGAAGACTCATGTCTGTAGGTTGAATAAATCTCTGCACAGGTTGAAGCAGTATCTTAGAGCTTAGTATGGTAGAATTGATAGTTTACTAATGAGGTTGGGATTTACCAAGAGTAAAGTTGATTCTAACATTTACTTCAAGGTTATGAATGATGATCCAGTTATATTTCTATTGTATGTGGATGACTTATTCTTAACAAGAGAAGAGAAGCTCATCATAGAGTGTAAGAAGAAGCTCATTGAAAAATTTGAGATGAAATACCTAGGCCAGATGCATTATTTATTAGGTCTTGAAGTTCGACAGAGCCTAGAGAAGATCTTCCTTAACCAAGGAAAGTATGTAGTTGAAATACTAAAGAGATTTTACATGTTGGAATGTAAATCCATGAACACACCCATAGAAACAAACTTGAATCTCTTGGTTGATACTTCATCAGAATTGGTTGATGTTACTATGTATAAACAAATTATTGGTTTGTTGATGTATTTGATGAATACTAGGCCATATATATGCTTTGTTGTGAACACCTTGAGTCAGTATCTGGTAGATCCCAGACGTGTTCACCTGGTAGCTTCAAAGCATGTGATGAGATACCTTAAGGGTACGTTGGATTATGGTATTTGTTATACTGGAGATCATGACTTTAGAATGTATGGTTATACTGATTCATATTGGGCTACAAGTGCTTCTGATATAAAGAGAACTTCAGGATGTTGTTTTAGTCCGGGTTAGCCATGACTTCATGGAAAAGTAGGAAGCACTCCAGTATTTCCCTAAGCACAACAGAAGTAGAATACATTGCAGCATGTTCCGCCAGTTGTGAAGCCATATGGATTTGGAAATTGTTGACAGGTCTATTCGATGTGGAGATGGAAGCCACTGTGATTCTATGTGATAATCAGAGTTGTATAAAGATGACGTAGAACCTAGTGTTCCATGATAAGTCGAAGAAAATAGAGATTTGGTATCACTACATTTGTGATATGGTGTAGAGGGGAGCTATAAAGCTCCAATATGTTAGCACATATGAGCAAGTTGCATATGTGTTGACCAAGCCTCTGTCTTGTGTGAAGTTTGAGTACTTATGAGACAATCTTGGTGTTGTCCAAAATGACCTCCCTCAAAAGGGGGAGTGATGTTGATGATAATATAGTATCCTGACCAACAATGGGTAGCTCCGTTAGAATTTTATATCCTAGGGGATTTATCATCCCTGGGAATATCTCGAAGGTCTAGTAAGGATGGTCTCTCAGAGTACCTATGCATGTATATGCCAGTTGTGGTCAGTAGTTGTAGCTCACTTAGGATTTTATATATTGGGAATATTTTGATTCCTGGGTAGATCTCGAAGGTCCGGTAAGGACGGTATGTCAGAGTATCACATGGTATCTCCATTAGGATTTTATATACTAGGGAATATTTTGATTCCTGGGAAGATCCCGAAGGTTCGGTAAGGATGGTTTGTCAAAGTACCAAAATTTTTTGTTGTTGCACTTGCCTCATTCTGTTTCCATATTATGATGATGTTGTTTTATCAACCTCATGTTGTTGATGATGTTGTATCATCCTCGTGTTGTTGATGATGTTGTATCAACCTCATGCTATTGATGATGGTGTGTCAGCCTCATGATTTTGATGATGTTGTATCAGCCTCATACTATTGATGATGTTGTATCAGCCTCATGTTGTTGATGATGTTGTGTCAACCTCATGTTGTTGATGATGATGTACTAGCTTCATACTATTGATGGTGATGTTTAAGCTTCATGTTGCTTCTGCTGTTGCTGATGATGCTACTCCAGATCCCTGCTATGAATAATGATGATATTGTTAATGAGAAAAACTTTCGATGATTTTTATATATGTCAGTCCGTGTTCAAGATGATGATGATGATGTTTCCCTCTCTGATCGGCAAGTTTTCAGTTGATAATTTTTTCTGACGAATTATGCATAAGGATTAAAGGACATATGAGTCAATTATTAACCATGCTTTTAAACAATAATGCATAACACACATGAACTCAATATTGAATAAAGCACATGACAAGATAAGAGAGAGACAACCAATGTTGGTAACAGAGTTCACCCCACCTGGGCTATGTCTCTGGACCCACTTCAATTGGAATACAAATCACTTTAATTCCTTATTCAAAAGATATTGGGACCTTTTCATAAGTGATTACATTAGATATTTCGTCTCCTTCAATGAGGATTCAAGAAGACTACTCACACTCATATCTCTTCATACATCAAGAAGGATAATTCCTTACATGAATAATTCTCTCAATACTTAGGAGTAGTATCACTATGTCTCTCTGACTCCACTCATTAATTATTCATTACTCTCCCCCCTTTACATAGGGCTCACATAAGGGATTATATAGTTTTTGCTCACTCTCTCTAAAAAAAGAGCATTAATTCCTAGATCCACAATAATATGATCTAATTACAGAAGAGGAAAAACAAGATCCATGAATGTAGGATCTCAAATTATATTCAAGCACATAATGGGAAAAGTCTCAAAACCACCCAAAGACCCTTCAACGAAGCCCTTGATTCTCTCAACCTATAATTGAGAATAATGGAAAATTGGTGTGAGGTGGTTTCTCACATAAAAACCAATTTCCAAAATTATAATTTAATGATAAATACTTGAGTCTAATTTCCCTCACAAGTATTAATCATTTTACATCAAAAGTGAATAATAATGTATGGGTTTTTTCAAAAGCTCATAAAGCATAATTAAATGCATGAGAATCTCATAAAATCATAAGAATGCATGAGACCTTTTTCTCACAAAGCATTAATAAAATGCATGAGAAAATAAAACTCATAAAAGCATAAATTCACCATCTTCACCACTCTGCAAATCAACTTGGTGAACAAAGTAAAGTTCCTTCCATGTGTGGAGATCCTCCCAGATCATGCCTCCCCACAAAAGAACCTTTTGGTCTCTAAAAGTATCAACTTTATCTGTATGAAAATGCCTTCAAAAGGAACATTCCTTCCAGACTCCTTCACCCATGTACTTTGGAATTAGAATGCAAAGCCAACACCTGCAACTGCTGCAAAACAAATGTTTGGAAAAATGCACACCCCTAACTCCTTCATCTCTATTCTTCGGAGATGAAATGTCGAATCCCACATCTACATAAATTGCAACTAGTACTTGATGATACATGTATTACAATCTTTGGAGTATCTTAATTTCCAAGAGTTTATAATCATACTCATTGGTCAAGTTTACAATGAATCACCAAAATGGCTTAGGAAAATTGCCTCATTCAACTGTTTAAATAATGATTACAAAATGAAGCAACTTAAAGATTAAGGCAAAAAATAACACCTCTCACTCTCCTCACTCAAAAGTGGCTAAAAAGCCATTACAATGCTTCATAATCATTTTAAATGATGATTTCAATCTAATTTCATGGATTTTATATGAAAATTACATCAATTTAAATGTGCCAAACATGTGCACAAAGGGGAAATATATGGTTTTTAAACTCCCCTTTTACATAATGTGTGCGCAAGAAAAATGTAGTGATGGGAACCCTATGGTTCTTTTTAACCATTACAAAATGTGCATAAAATATTTACATGGCTCAAAACAAAAATCTCAAAATATTCTCCATTGGGATACTCAAGATTCTGATTTTCAATGGGTTCATAAATGTTGGTCGTTTCATTAGTATCATTATCTCTCGATATGAGAAATGGGGTCGCAAAAAGAGATCGACAAGGGCGATGGGAGCAGATAAACATTTGTCGATCTTGTAGCGGATCTTGAGTGGAAACAACTCACAGTGATATTGTTCAGATTTGTGCACAAATTAACGTTGAATATGTACGCATCCATCAACGTCGAATCATTCTGGAGATCCATGGATCCGATAGGTTCGATTAGTTGAAATATGTGTGTGTTGAGGGCAGAGATTACGGTCCAACAGCTGTAAATTATTGGCTTCCTTCATATACACCTCTAGTGTATTAAATCCTATGTTTCCCAAGCTTAGCCGCACCATTCTTGATCCACCTTATCACTATAACAATTTTATTTTGTCAGATATATTCGACTTAGAAAAATGTGCGTGTAGATATGTGGCATCCACCAACTAGTTCTATGGTCAGGATTTTGAACCTGGCAGAGAGATCAAAATCGGTGAGCATGACATGGCCATTGTATTTTTTTTTTCTCAACATTTTCTCCATATTTTCCATGCCTTCTGGAAGAGCCTCCAACTTTCTCATGTTCAAGCGGAGGGTTCTCATCTCCACAAAATTCCCCATTAATTGCTCGGGAATAGTTAATTCTTTCCTACAGTCAATGTCCAAGTGTCTCAGTTTTCTCATATTACAGAGATCGGATAAACAAAGTTTATGTTCATCCAATATCAAWTTTTCTTCATRTGCAGGTTGCTCATGATCCTAAGTCAAATTTGATTAATTGTATATATTGAGACTCAAGAGAGAGGTGAGCTCAGAGAGACAACATGGGAGATATCTTAAATTCCAGAACCAACTTAGATTCATGTGCTCCATACATTTGAGATTATCCATCACGGAAGGCTTATTCTCTAACTTCCAAAAACCGAAGAGATCAATTATCTGAAGCCTTTTGATATCCTTCACAGACCTCAACATCCTTGTGATCTTTGTTCGCGACAATTTCAATCTCACAAGATTTTGCAGGCATCCTATAGATTTTTCAGGCATCCTTGTGACTGTAAATCGGTCCAACAGAGGTAAAGTATTTTCAAGAACGAAAGGTTTGTTAGGAATTCATTTGGAACATATTTTAGACATCTATTGTCGCACAACAATAATGTGCCAAGTCTTGGGTAATGAAATATTTCAGGAAGGGAACTGATGTTGTTTATTACCTGTGATATTCTTTTATGACCCTGAAATGGGTGCATTGAAAGGTTGTTGGAATCCATGCCCGCTTTGAACATTCATATTTCTTCTTATTCAACAATGTAAATATCCATGTCTCTTAGGACATCATGCATATTGCAACTCACAACACGTCCTTCCCAGTCTTTTTTTTCCAATGAAAACCAAACAATTATCAATAAGAATATTCAAGCAATGTCTCCCAATCTCTTCTATGTCTGAACATCACCTATTGGCAGTGGCACTTCCCAGTAATCCTTAACAATCCAGAGTTGTATGAGGTATTATGTATCGATTTCCTCGTCTTCTCGAAAAGAAGCACAACAAATAAAACAGGTTTGAAGACACATAGGCAGAGCATCGTAGCTCAATCTTAGCTTCGCGAAAAACTTGGTTTCTCTCTGTGGACGAGTCAAGTAAAAATTCATGTCAATATTTCTAAGCTAATCCAATGCAAGCCTCCAGTGGATGATCTTGCTCTCCTACGATTTCCACTGCAATGGTCAATTAACATTTTAAAACATAGTTCAATCTTATAGAATAACAGTGAGGCCACAAGGTCTCACACACTCTATTGTATAGAATCGAATGATGGATTCATATCAAGTCTTCTAGACATAGACCTGTTATCAGAGATACCAATATTGCGTAGGATCGAAGAGTGCTATTACTTATTATCACCTTCAATCTTTGGCAGGTATTCGCTATAGAAATATGCTACTATCAATATCGACCATCAACCATATTCAGAAAGTACGTGCAGTGCTACTTTAATATGCTGATATATGGATTGAATCAACCCAAACAAGCCTACTTTATAGTGGAAATATTGTTTTGTTTGGTCATTAGACATGGCCTCCGCAGAGACTTACAAGTACAAGTTCCCTTGAAGAGCCCGACATAGATGAATTCATAATTTCATTCTCAAACATGCTGAAACAAGGATTTCAATTTTGCAAAAATTCCAACCATTTCTTACACAACCAATCAAAGGTGCCCTCTTTCTGCAACTATTTTTCTTCAAATACTGGTGCAGGAACATTGATCACAAGATCTTTAGTAGCCTCTTCCTTGGTGTTTGTTTTAAAAATATTCATGCTGCTTGGTTTATGGTGAATTTCGGGATGTAACTTCCAACACTTCTTCTCCCAATGGCCACTGATTTTGCAGTAATCGAAAAAAATCCATCTCTTTCCATTCAACTATGCATTCGTGACAGGGGGACTTGGAAGGTGTGGTTTTTGTTTTGTTTCTTTTCTCGTGGACTCATTTGTCTTCTTAACCCAAAATTTCTTCATATGATGCTTAGCTATATCATTGTTAGAAGATCTAAAACATAAATCATTATTCTTATTTGGAATGAAAGAATTTGAATGACTTTTATACCTCCCTGAATTGTCCTTGATCTAATGAGGACAAGATGGCTTGATTCCTTTATTGGAATATGATGGTGAAGAGATGGTTTTTTCTTCAACAACCTTTGAACATTCTCCATTATCTTCCTTTCCATAATCCAAACATGTAAATCGTGGTCTTTGTACCACCTCTAATGGCTTAGTGACTCCTTGAACATGAATTCCAAGTCCACCTCCTCTATATCCCATCTTTGTGAGGAGCTTCATGCCCATGTTAGTTTCATACTGAGAAGAAATTGAACATGAAGAAACATCATATACCTTGGTTTGGGTTTGGGTTTGTGCATCCATGGTAGAAGGCTCTTTGTCCTCCATTATTTTAGCATGCTACAACTTAGCCAAGAGATCATCCTTGGTTTGCAATTCGAGCTATAATTCTTCAATACTTCCATTGATGACTTCTCCATGAAGATGCGATATCTCCTGAAGATCTTGCTTCTCGTCTTCTACAACCTGCAAAAGTCTCCTCAACTCTGCATTTTCATCTTGAATGTTGTGATTTATCTTCTCTAATTATTTATGCTCGCTTTTCGCCTTTGACCATCCTACAAAGTAGTCAACCTGCTCTGATACCACTTGATCTAAATACGGGTGAGTACTTACTTTACAAAAGTTTTCAGTCGAGAATATTTTTCTAACGAATTATGCATAAGGATTAAAGGACATATGAGTCCATTATTAATCATGATTTTAAACAATAATACATAACACACATGAACTCAATATGGAATAAAGCACATGAAAATACAAGAGAGAGACAACCAATGTTGATAACGAAGTTCGCCCCTCTTAGGCTACATCTTCGGACCCACTTCAATTGGAATATGGATCTCTTTCATTCCTTCTTCAAAATATATTGGGACCTTCTCATAAGTAATTACATAAGAGATTCCTTCTTCTTCAATGAGGATTTAAGAAGACTACTCACGCTCATATCTCTCCATACATCAAGAAGGACAATTCCTTACATGAATAAGAATCTCAATGTTTAAGAGTAGTAGCATTATGGCTCTCTAACTCCACTCATTAATTCTTCATTACTCTCCCCCCTTACATAGGGATCACATAAGGAATTATATAGTTTTGCCTCACTCTCTCTTAAAAAAAAGCATTAATTCCTAGATCCACAATAATAGGATCTAATTACAAAAGAGGAAAAACAAGATCCATGAATGTAGGATCTCAAACTATATTCAAGCACATAATGGGAAAAGTCTCAAAACCACCCAAAGACTCTTTAGCCAAGCTCTTGATTCTATCAACCTATAGTTGCAATTAATGGAAAATTGGCATGAGGTGGTTTCTCACATAAAAACCAATTTCCAAAATTATAATTTAATGATAAATACTTGAATCTAGTTTCCCTCACAAGTATTAATCATTTTACATCAAAAAAGAATAATAATGTATGAGTTTTTTTAAAATATCATAAAGAATAATTAAATACAGGAGCATCTCATAAAAGCATAAGAATGCATGAGACCTTTTTCTCACAAAGCATTAATAAAATGCATGAGAAAATAAAACTCATAAAACCATAAATTCACCATCTTCACCACTCTGCAAACCAACTTGGTGAACAAAGTAAAGTTCCTTCCATGTGTGGAGATCCGCCCAGATCACTCTCTCTCTCTCTCTCTCTCCTGATGATGTTGTATTGGGTTATGACAGTATAATACCATTGTTGTTAAGGGGGAGTGTTGAAATATTGCAACTTCGAAAAATATTCTAATTATATTTGAGTTTTTATCTTATAGATCGAATCCCCTTTTGTGGATTGATCATGTCGGGTCTTGTATAAGACCAAATCCCATTTTGTGGATTGGTCAAACCTTAGTTATATGGTGGTGTTTGTAAAGTCGTCCCCTAGGGTTTAATAAAGTGGTTTTGACCATTATTGGAAGAAGTCGGCCCCTAGGGTTTAATAAAGTGGTTTTAACCACTATTGGAAGAAGACGACCCTAATTGGTGAAGATACATAACCCTAGCACCTCCCAACTAGTATTTATAAGTGAGAATGGTGCCTCACTTGTTCACTCACTCAATCACTCATCTAGTGCACAACTTTTGAAGGTAGTTGTAGTTGCAAGAAGGAGGATAGAGGCGCATGCACAATCTTGGATTATCTTTGGTGTTTTGGTATTAGTCTTGGCATTGTATTCGCAATCTATTATTGAGGGAGTTTTTGCTGGGTTTTGTTCCCCATGATGGGTTCCCAAGAAAAAATGGTGTGTACCTTGTGATTGTGTTTCTTTTAGTGATCCTCTTTATATTGTTTCTTTAGTAAATCATAAATAATCTAATAACAACATTAAAATTTAACATGGATCGGGTGCTAGCAATTCAATTTCAAAATGGAGGAAATGTTTATTTTATTAAACATATTTACTACACTTATATTTTGATATATTGTTTCAAATATAAGCCACATGAAACTCATGGTATATTTTCATACATGGGAAAATGATTATTATGTTGAATGTAATACTCCACTAGCAAAGAATGTGGGACATGTTATTTTCGGTGATAAGTGTTAAATGTGCATATTGTTGTTATGAAATTTATATGAGAGGCCGATTCAACTTTGATTTTGGAAATGGTATATGGATATTATATATATGATTATTGATGTCCTATGTTTGGAACAATTTTTTTGGGAGTTGGAATTCCCCTAAATTTAGTTGTTGTTGATGGCATTAAATGTGAAAATAGGGGAAGCAACGTGCATTTATTGCACATCATTTTTACCCTACCTCCAGGCTATCACCTTTACTTTCTTATCGTATTCATTTTTTCTACTCTGGTTAGCAGCACCTCAATTGTGCTCGGCCTTTGGCAAAAAAATAGTTGTTCTCTTTATCTTTCTGGCATTCTTCTCATAGGCACGTTGGCTCTTATCTCTCCATTCATGATGGTTATCTTTGCTCCAGATAAAATTATTTTTTTGGCTCTTAGAGTTTGCATGCAGCTTGTGTTTGTTTTCCAAAGTTTGTAATCGATTTTTTGTGGGCATTTTGGCCATGCAATGCATAGTTTGATTTGGGTTTTTTCCTGTTGGAATTTAAATATTTAAAACTGGCAATATTGTTTGACATTTTATTTGATGTATAGGGTAGTATTTGCTTGGAGAAAAGGTGGTATTACTATGATATGGCTATTGGAAAATAACTGTGGGTGAAGGTGTTCAGTTTCTCTCATTTCATATGATTAATTTTGAGGGTTTCCTCTACAAAAAAAAATATACGGTCGGGACTTGTGACTATTGCCTAGCACCCTCACCCTGGAGGATGTGTATTCTTATTATGACCATGGCTTGGATGCTATGGATGGCCTCTGTGTTTTATCTTGCTGTCATTTTAATGGGAAGGAGTCGGTTTTTCTTTTCATGTATCCTACGTTTCAAACCTTACACCCATATGTCTTATCCAGTCCTCGTTTCCCTTTACAATATACAAGAAAGTGACTAAAATAAAATCCAGCTTCGAATTTTTGTTTAACTATTCTACCCACAGAACCACGACTCGCTTGCTTTTTACCCATGAGGAAATTCTGTCGACTTGAAGTTGATGAGGGTTTGATGCTCACCATGTTCACACTAGGGTTTCAAACCCAATTTGTTTGCAGTTGTTATTTGAGGTTGTGATGCAAATGATGGATTTATGTTTCTCTTCCTCTCATGATTTTTTGAGGTATTCTATTATGATTATGATCGAGTCAATTGTTTTATAAACAATCTACTACAAAACATTATGCTTTTTTAAAAAAGAGAAATGAAATTCACATGTTTGATAATCATATAAATTTTCCTTGAGTTGCGTAGTTTAAAATGATTGTTTCTAGGTTATGGATTCTATGTGTTGAATTTTAAAAGAGAGCTATGGCACAAACATAATTTGGTGGAAGTTTTGGAAACAAATGTACATGGAAAACAATGGATATTCAAATGATTTTGTGGATATTGGAAATGGTGATCTTAAAGTCAATGAATGTTTCTTGTAACATAACAGTAATCACTAGTATTCCCATTCATTGTCTCATTTTTTTCTCATTATATGTACGCCACCTTCCCAATAATATTTAATCCACCCCCTATTCTGTTATCTTGAATTTCAATTTAAAAGGAAAATTGGATGATGATTTTAGTTGGAAATTGTGATATGGATATTTTATTTTGGAAGAAAAATGATTCTGTGTTTTGCTTGGACAATATTCATTGTTGATTCCTGTCCATTCTACCATTTTTCATTCATTATAAATCCCCTCATATTCTAAATGACCCTATCATTCCATGTTCAATTGCATCTGATTATTAAATTCGATATTTGGTGGGTTGTGTCAATGGATGGATTGCATATGCTTATGTTGTGAATGATAGAGCTAACATCTTGATTTTATTTAGGTAGATTATTAGTGAATGGATTATTATAAGTTTTCATATTCTGATTGGAATATTTCTTTAGGATGAGTTTTTTTAGCAGGGGAAGAAATGGCAAAGGTGCAAACAGAGGTAGAGGAAATAATTGGCAAAGAGGCCATAGAAGGCCACAATTTTCAATACATTTTTTTGTTAATCCGCAAGAACTAAATCAAATTTTCCAAGATGGGTTTTTTAATCTAGTTGGCCAAATATTTCTGCAACCTAGACCTGAGAGGCCTCCATTCCATCCACACCAAAATTTCTCTTGTATTCGTGTTCCCCCTCATGTTTCTATGCATCCAGAACCACCTGCCAATGATGGCTACCAAGAGATCGTCCACCAACCTACTATAAACCATAATGGGTGGCCTACAATATCATTTCCATTTTCTCCTCCTCCACTTCCATTTAATCCAAATGCACAAGCTAATCATATTGATTCACCAGCCCAATCTTCACATGCAATCAAAAGGATTCAAACCACTATGCCCAAACCAGAGATTGAAAAAGCGAAGGAAGTGGCCAATTCCCATAAATATTTTGAAAATTCATCTGAATCAGTGTCCTCCCATTTCCACCTCAAGGATAATTTATCCCATGTCATCAATGAAATCCATCCTAAAGGTTCCAATCGCTTAAAGTTGCTACAGAAGGAAAAGCAATAGGAAAATCAAAAGAGAGCAGGAGTGAAAAGAGGCAAACTTCCTCTCATAGAAAATATGGGTTTTAATGTTGTTAATGCTATTTTCTTTTGAGGACAGTCTTTTTATTTGATATGAAAGAAATTTGGACAACAAATACATATTTAGACAAAATTTTGGACCGCATGGATATAATGCTATTTTTGTATATAGTCATGTTTTATTTTTTTTATACTAAAATATTTTACTATTAATACGAGGATGGGAATTACAAGGAAAATGTTTGAATTAAATCATTTTGATATTATACTTCATGTTTTGATGATTATTAAAGAATTGAAAATGGGAGTGACAAGGGGTCCCACCTATTTAGATATTATTTAAATAGACCCTTATTTATATATTATTATTTATTTGACTAAACTAATTAAGATTAACAAAATAAAGGTAGTTGAACTACCATAACTTATTGAGAACGAATAAAGGCTCAATAGAAAGAAGAGACAAGGGGGAGAGAACATAAGGAGAACTTATGATATAAGGTCTTCTCTATACTTGTGAGATATTTCTTTTTCTTCATTCACTATGACTTTACTAGAAAGCTAAACCATCTTTATGATAGCGGGGTCTTATTGAAGGTAACATGATTCAAAACTGAATCATATCTTTCAACAACTTGTTTCTAAAGGTTATGATCTTTCTTGGTGGTCTATTTGTTCTTGTGATCTGATCCAGATCTTTAGCCTCAATTTCTTTTATTGTCAGAGTCTTTTTGTATGGTGTCCATCAGAGACTTATAAATATGACTTTGGTTCCACCCTTGTAGGGGTTTGTAAATAGAATTTTTCTTTGTATCTCAGAATCAAATTAATATAAAAAAAAATCAGATTTCTGATTTCAGTCTCACATGTGTATCTTAATGATATTGTTCATATTTTTCTTTTATTCTTGTTTCTTATCCTTGTACACACTTATGTATGTCTCTGCTTCTTCTTTTTTTCACAGTTATATATAACATATAAAATCAGCCTTAGTCCCTATTACATATTACCTGTGGATTAAGATATTATTTTAAATTAAAGGTTATAAACTCTGGGTAACATTCCCAACTATATTGCCTTAGCCTAGCAAGATCTGAAAATGCTTGAGTATGATTTTTCATACCTTTTCATCAACATTTATTTGGCGACCATAGTGGGGAGATCTTCCATATCTCTTTGGTTGATTGTATCATGATTATATTTCATTTTTTTGTTTTCTCTGATTACTCTTTAACTGATTTTTTCCATGACAATACCTGTTACGAGACAACCCAATATTGAAAACGGTCTTGATGACCAAACCAACATTACATTGAATTTATTCAACACTATTTTTGAAACTGCTAGTACTCATGCTGAACTTGAACGCTCTTGGGAAGTAATCGAAAGGGATATAAATATTCGTGAACGTTGGGAATCCACGAAAAGGAATCCCAAAAATCAATAGTAACCTTTCCTCTTACCTATTTTAATATTTTTTGTTTCATGTCCTCTAATTCTTGTATTTCTCGAAGAAGAAGAGGATTGTCCCTTGAAGTTACTCCTATTTCTGAAATAGGGAAGAGAAAGTTTGTTTACAAACACAAATAGGTCCTCTTAGGAGAACCTTATCTAATTCTGCCAGTTCATCTTCATCTCCCATATCTATCACCTTTAATATGGCGTCTTCGGGTAGTGGTAGTGGCACTGGAGGTTCCTCCTCCTCGCAACCTTCCACTTCATCCATAATTGGTAGTATCTATAGTCATAAAATCCCTATTCAATATACTACCAACCCTGCCAATGTCATTAATAAATATGGGCTTTTCCAATTTGAGGAAGATGCTACAACCACCCCCTGACACATGTCTTCCTCCTTGAATCTCACACCAGCCACCCAACCATTACCGAAATTCAAAGATCACTTACCTAGGTTCTCTGGAAATGGTACTATTAACATGAATGAACATCTGGTAGCATTTTATTTTTCAATTCGCTTGAAGCAAAAGATACAACTGATTTTTTTTTATCTCTTGCCTAAAATCCTTTCAACTTGGGAAGAATTGGTCTATTGGTTTAATTCCACTTATGGATAGCCCAAGATTCCAACTGATCATTTAAGGGAGTACAACAATATTGCTTATAAATATGGTGAAACCATTAATTATTTTAACCTTTGCTTCACCAAGCTATATAATCAAATTCCCAAAACAACCTATCCTCAAAATCAAGTTGTGTTCATGCATTATTATAATTCTTTACCTTCTCCTTATCGTCATATACTTTAATAAAGGCTATTGAAAATATTGGTTATGCCCTTCAGACTTCCTTAGAATACGAAGAGCAACTTGAAAGGACCGGTCTTCCTAAAGGAGACTTGGTCAAGCAAACATACATGTCTGCCATTCTACAACTCATGCAAGATATGAAAAATGGGATGATATCCTACGAACGAAAATGAATTCCCCCTTCCTCTTCCCTTGGGGATTCTTCTTCCTCCCCATTCCCTTTTAGAAATACCAATGAAAGCACTTTTTAGCCAAAGGCCATTATGACTCGTAGTTGGTGTAACTTCTGTGAAGAAAATCATGATGAGAATACCTACAAAGTAAAAATGAATGATAAAGATAAGATATTTGGAAAAAGGATCGATACCAAGATCACTATATTAGATTGGGATGAACCAGAGGATGTTATGGTAGTCAATACCAGGAACAAATCTTACACTTCCAAGAGAAAATTTGATATTCCCTGCACTTCTTTTGCCCCAAACTCATCTTATCCAAATGTTGATACACAAATTGTTATAACTTCAAGAGATCAAGGAGTAAATTCTCCTCTTCCCTCTTATAAATACAATATCCTTAACCAATTGGCTAATATAAAATCTAATGCTACCCTTTTGGACATGGTTTTCATCCCTGAACAATAGAAGCATCTTAATAATTTTATGGAAGGTACTGTTTTGACCATATCCAATCTATTTGAAGAGTCGAAAGAAGAGGATTCAACTGTAAATAAGATAGTTGTAAATAACTTTAGAACCCCTGTAAAAAAAATCCCTTTTTATTTTTTAGTAAAAATAATGGATTAAATAGTTCATTGTTTCCTAATTGATGGCAGATCTAGTCCAAGTGTGATATCTAAAATTATCATGCAAGACCTTGGCTTATCTTGTACCAATGAAAAATTATAGAACCATGTTGTCTTATAATAATTTGCAACAATCAACTATAGGTGAAATCAAGGATGTAACCCTAGTTTTGTGTGCACATCCCGAGATAAGGATAACTCTCAATATCCAAGTAATTGACATGCCAATGAGTAACTACTCAATTATTTTGGGAAGGGATTGGAAATCCTTAACTAGTGGATACCTTTCACTTGATGGAACACATTTTTTTGTTCCTCGAAACAGAAAGAACATTATAGTTCTTAGGGAAGGAAGAATTTCACCTTATATAGAGAGTGTCCCTCAACCCAATGCAAATTACCTCAAATAAGATTTAGGGGTGTACTATATATTTTCCGATGAAGATGATACTATACATGAACCAATTGATTTTGATGATGGCATGTGTCACATGCATTTCGATAGCTCATGTTCTGATGAAGGTAATGGAGTTGGCATCATTCTATATTGCCCTATAGTGAAAATTCACAATTTTTCTTATAGGTTGGAATTTGCTTGTACAAACAATGTTGCCGAGTTTGAGGTCTTATTGTTGGGAATTGAAAAAATCCATATAACCTTGGTTTTGACCACCTTACAATATTTGGTGACTCTGAACTTATTGTGAACCTTGTGCGGAAGATTTATGTACCAAACAATAAGTTACTTAAGAATTATACCCAAGTTGTTTGGATAATGATTTCAAATATGTTATCATTTAACATCAGTCATTTTAAAAGGGAACTTAAATCAATGGTTGATATATTAGTTGTTTTTGCAGCTTCCCCTGCTCAATAGATTTTACCTCAAAGACTTGATTGTACGTTCCAATATCTATACCGTCCTTACCTCCCTGACAATGTAGAATCATGGCAAGTTTTCCCTAGTGACAAAGGAATTTGTGATTTCATACAAAATGAAACTTTTAAGCTCAAGGAAATAATCTTTGTTGAAGATGATAGATTTCCTAAAAGATTGAGTCCTCTCGAAAGTTCATTTTCGTCAAGTGACATAGGAAAAAAAAAAACACATAAGGAAGAGGAGTAAAAAAGGAAAGTTGGTGATAGCATTTCCTTAAATATTGGGACATCTGAATCTCGAAAGATCATTACATTAGGTGACCAATGTTTTGATGAAGAGAAAGAAGAATTCATGGAATCACTCTGTTAGTTTCAAGATGTTTTTTCCTAGTCATACGAGGATCGTCATGGTTTTGATCTTGCTCTCACACAACATGCCATTCCTATCAAAGAAGGGGTAAAACCTATTAGGAAAAGGAAAATACCTATTAATCATGTGCTTGAATCCACTATTAGAAAAGAATTGGATTTTTTTTTTAAAGCTAATATAATATTTCCAGTTAAGTATTCTAAATGGATTTCAAATATGGTCCCTGTTCAAAAAACCACTGGTCAGATCAGGTTATGTGTCGATTTCCGTGCATTAAACAAGGAAAGTGTCAAAGACCATTTTCCGCTTCCTAATATGGAAATGATTTTACAACAGGTTGGAGGGTATCAAATGATGTCCTTACTTGATGGTTTTTCTGGATATAATCAAATCAAGGTAAAAGGACTGATATATATAAAACCACATTTACCACATGTTGAGGCACATTTTATTATGAATGTGTGCCATTTGGTTTATCTAATGCAGGTGCCACCTTTCAAATAGATATGCAGATAGATTTTGATGATCTAATCGATAAGATTATACAATTTTATCTTGATGATTTGACTATTTATTCTAAAATCCGATTGGATGATTTTGTTCATCTTAGAAACGTTCTCATGCGCTGCAGAAAATTTGGCGTTTCTTTAAATCCTTCCAAGTTTATTTTCGGTGTCATGAAGGGTAATATTATTGGTCACATTGTTTCTGATTCAGGGATAAGTATATATCCTGATAGGATTACTTCCATTGTAAACCTCCCTTCCCCCACCTCCAAGAAATACGTTCAAGCTTTCATGGGCATTATTAATTTCGTTCATAGATTTGTTCCTAATTGTGTTGTCATGATTAAACCAATCCATAATATTTTGAAGCAAGATCGTTATTTTTCTTGGAAAAATGATGCCGAGAATGATTTCCTTAGGATTAATAAGGCGATCAGTTATGTGTTGGTTTTGGTGAGACTGAATTTTGAGAAATATTTTATAGTGTATACCAATACCACTAAGGAAGCAATTTATGCTATCCTCTTACAATGTGATGACCATAACAATGAAAAATCTATAGCTTACATGATTCAGAGTCTGTCGGATGATGAGGTAAAATATTCTTGTATTGAGAAACATGCTTTCTCTCTTGTCAAATCTATAAAGAAATTTCACCATTTTATTTTGGGCAAACATATGCAGGTAAAATTCTCTTTGTCTACTGTCAAGTTTCTACTTTCACAAACTTATCTTTCAGGAAAATTTGCACATTGGCTTGCAAAAATTCAAGATCATTATTTGGCAATCATGACTTCAAAGACAATAAAGGGATGAGACTTATCCCTTCACTTAGCTTAGCACATTGATCCAAGTGAAGAACTTGACGATTGAGATAATCCTCTTTCAACACTATTTTATATTGAAAATCAAAATCTCTCTATATCTGAGCATCTATGGTGTAAAAATATGGTGTATTATTTACAATATCAAAGGTGACCAGATGATTTAGATCCTCATCAAAGAAGGATACCCTACCTTGAAGCTTCTAAGTATATCATTTTAGGGGAATCCTTGTTTATAATATATGCTGATTGTTTGTTTCTACGATGTGTAAATGATGAAGAAGCACATAAATTATTACACAAAGTACATGGATCATCAACATCTGCCATCCATATTAGTGTCCATTTTTATTCTAATGTTACTACTTTCAATACCATAAGAAATGGTTATTACCGGCCTTCGATCTTTCACAATTATTATAAATTTGCAAGATCATGTGATAAATTCCAAAAATTCACTGGTAAAGAACATCTTTTTTCCATGCCTTTACAACCTGTCCTCCCATATTTCCCTTTTTCTAAGTGGGGTATATACTTTATTTGTCCAATCAATCCTTCATCCTCAGCAGTACATATCTTTATTTTTATAGCCACTGATTACTTTACTAAATGGACTGAGACTTCCCCTCTTAGACATGTGCAAGATGAACACATAATCTCTTTTCTAGAGTCTAATATCTTTTCCATATTTGGTCTTCCATTAGAAATCATTACAAACAATGGTCCAACCTTCATTTCATCGAAATTGACTCAATTTATGGCTAAAATAGGATTCAATCATTTCACTTCATCTGCTTATTATCCTCAGGGAAACAGACAAGCATAATCTACTAATAAAAACATGTTCAGGATTATAAAGAGAATCACAGAAGACAAACCTTTCCAGTAGCACACACTTCTAAATTATTCTTTTTGGGAAGATCGTACAACCACGAAAGAAAGTACAGGATTTACTCCCTTTCATCTCGTATATGGACAAGAGGCTATTCTACCTATTGAAGTAGATATTTCTTCCTTACAGTTGATGGTACATACTGAAGAATTAAATTCTTCTGATGTTTCTCAAAGGATAAATACACTACTATGCCTGGAAGAACAAATAAATTTTTCCTTGGAAAATATAAAAAGGAGGCAATAGACAATAAAGTAGTATTTTAACAAAAGAGCAAAGACCATTGAATTTAAAATTGATGACAAGGTCTTATAGTGGGATTCAACTCATGTTGAGAGAGGGATACATTCTAAATTCCAAAATTTATGGCTAGGTCCTTTCAAAATCGCTTTTATCCTCGACACAAATTCATATATTCTTAAAGACATGGATGAGCAATTGTTTTCTTACAATACCAATAGTTCCCACTTGACGGATTATGTGGAACCATCTTAATCACTGGTTCTATTTTGTGTAAATATGACTGATGTATATATTTTTGTCTTGCGCTTTTCTTGTCACTTTGGTTTACTGAGTTTTATTTTTTGTTCTTTATTTTGCATAGTCATAAAAATTAAAGTCCGGAATAGCTTTTCCATAATGATTTCACTCTATAAGTATTGTTGATCAATAAAAACAAGATAGACATAGGTGCTATGATATCTTATTTTTGAGACACTGATGGAATAGATTTTTTATTTCAATATTGTTGTAGTGTTGTTGGTTTTGTTTTCTTCCCGTTTTCTGCTATCCCTTTTCTTCCCTCCATTTTGAGATCTAAGAGCATATCAAAATCATTCTCCTTGAAGTTTCAAAAAACAATTTATCATTAGTTGTGAACCTTGTTTATTTTTATGCATACATGACAACTTCCCCTCATACATCTCACTTTCCATAAGTTATTCCCGAAAATCCCATCTCATCTTTCCCTTAAACCATTATTTTCCCCTTGTTGCATAACTATTTTCTGAGCAATTTCAATCACTTAATTCTACCAATTTACAGATCCTAACATTCCAAGTTCTAAATTTGTTGAGACCAGATTTCCCTGTCGAGTCGCCAGTTTGTTGACGCCTAAAAAAAGTGCAACCTAAAGTTCCTGCCTGCAAATAAGTTGCAATGCATTATTACATATATATATATATATATATATATATATATATATATATATATATATATATATATATATATATATATATATTAAATAATTCTATATAGGTGGGACCCCTTGATAAAATCAATGATAGAAAACACTCTTCTTATTTGCTCTCTTAATTACCTTGCGAAAAGAGATTCATAGTTTCAAAGAATAAAAGTGGAAATCATGATCTATTTCCATGTTCAATTAATGAATGGATCGGGTGCTAGCAATTCGATTTCAAAATGGAGGAATTTTTTGTTTTATTAAACATACTTACTACACTTAGATTTTGATATATTCTTTCAAAATATAAGCCACATGCAACTCATGTTATATTTCCATACATGGGAAAATGATTATTATGTTGAATTTAATACTCCACTAGCAAAGAATGTTGGACATGTTATTTTCGGTGCTAAGTGTTAAATGGGAATATTATTGTTATGAAATTTATATGAGAGGTCGATTCGACTTTGAGTTTTGAAATGGTATATGGATATTAGATATATGATGGCCGATGTCCTATGTTTGAAACAATGTTTTTGGGAGTTGGAAGTCCTCTAAATTTGGCTATGGTTGATGGAATTAAATGTGAAAATAGGGGAAGCGACATGCATTTACTGCACATCTTAAATGCATGTCATTCTTACCCTACCTCAAAGCTACCAACTTCACTTTCTCCTCGCATTTGTTTTTTCTACTCTGGTTAGCAACACATCAGTTGTGCTCAGCCTTTAGCAGAAAAATAGTTGTGCTCTTTAGCTTTCTGGAATTCTTCTCATAGGTATGTTGGCTCTTATCTCTCCATTCATGATGGTTATCTCTGCTCCAAATAAAATTATTTTTTTAGCTCTTAGAGTTTGCATGCAAATTGTGTTTTTTTCCCAAAGTTTGTAATGGATTTTTTGTGGGCATTTTCGCCATGTAATTCACATTTTGATTTGGGTTTCTTCCTGTTGGCATTTAAATGTTTCAAACTGGAAATATTATTCTAGATTTTATTTTATGTATAGGGTAGTATGTTCCTAGAGAAAAGGTGGCATTACTATGATATGGATGTTCTAAAATAATTGTGGGTGAAGGTGTTTGATTTCGCTCATTTTGTATGATTAATTTTAAAGGTTTCCTATGTAAAAATAAATATAGAGTCGGATCTTGTGACTATTGCGTAGCACCCTCACACTAGAGGATGTGCATTATTATTATTACCATGACTTGGATGTTATGGGTGGCCTGTGTTTTTATCTTACTGTCATTTTAATGGGAAGGAGTCGGTTTCGCTTTTCCTGGATCCCACGTTTCAAACCTTACACCCATATGCCTTCTCCAGGCCTCATTTCCGTTTACAATATACAGGAAAGTGAATAAAATAAAATTGTAATTCGAAGTTTTGTTTAACTATTCGACCCACAAAACCACGGCTCGCTTGTTGTTTACCCATGAGGAAATTCTATCGACTTGAAGTTGATGAGGGTTTGATGCTCACCATGTTTGCATTTGGGTTCTGAACACAGTTTGTTTGCAGCTATTATTTGAGGTTGTGATGAAAATTATGGATTTATGTTTCTCTTCCTCTTATGATGTTTTGACGTATTATTTTATGATTATGATCGAGTCAATTGTTTTATAAACAATATACTATAGAATGTTATGCTAGTTTTTAAAAAGAGAAATGAAATTCAAAGGTTTGATAATCATATAAATTTTCCTTGAGTTGTGTAGTTTAAAAATTTTGGTTGCCATGTTATGGATTATGTGTGTTGAAGTTTAAAAGAGTGTTATGGAACAAACAAAATTTGGTGGAAGTTTTGGAAATAAATGTGCATGGAAAACAATGGATATTCAAATGATTTTGTGTATATATGCAATGTTGATCTTAAAGTCAATGAATGTTTCTTGTAACATAACAATAATCATTATTATTCTCGTTCATTGTCACATTTTTTGCTCATTATATTCCCACCACCTTCCCAATAACATTTAATCCATCCCCTGTCTTGTTATCTTGAATTTCAATTTAAAAGGAAAATTGGATGATAATTTTAGTTGGAAATTGTGATATGGATATTTTATTTTGGAAGAAAAAAGACTCTACGTTTTGCTTGAACATTATTCATTGTTGATTCCCATCCATGCTACCATTTTTCATTCATTATAAATCCCCCCATATTCCCAATGACCCTATCATTCCCTGTTCAATTGCAGTTGATTATTAAATTCGATATTTGGTGGGTTGTGTCAATGGATGGATTGCATATGATTCTATTGTGAATGATAGAGCCAACATCTTGATTTTATTTAGTTAGAGTATTAGTGAATGGATTGTTAAAAAATTTCATATTATGATTGGAATATTTCTTTAGGATGAGTTTCTTTAGCAGGGGTAACAATGGATGAGGTGAAAACAAAGGTAGATGAAATAATTGGCAAAGAGACCATGTAAGGCCATGATTTTCAATACATTTTGACGTTGATCCGTAATAACTAAACCAAATTTTCCAAGATGGGTTTTTTAATCTAGTTGGCCAAGTAATTTTTCAACCTAGACCTAAGAGGCCTCCATTCTAGGCACACCAAAATTTCTCTGGTATCTGTGTTCCCCCTCATGTTTCTATGAAACCAGAACCACCTGCCAATCATGGATGGAAAGAGATCATCCACCAACCTGCTGCACAACATAATCTGAGACCTACATCATCATTTCCATTTCCTCCTCCTCCACCACCATTTAATCCAAATGCACAAGCTGATCACATTGTTTTACCAACCCATTCTTCACATGCAAGAAAAAGGCTTAAAACCACTATGCACGAACCATAGATTGAAAAAGGGAAGGAAGTGGACAATTCCCATAACTCTTATGAAAATTCATCTGAATCAATGTCCTCCCATATCCACCTCAAGGATAATTTCTCCCATGTCATCAATGAAATCCATCCTCAAGGTTGCAATCAGCCTAAAGATGCCACAGAAGGGAAAAAAATAGGAAAATCAAAAGAGAGTAGGAGTGAAAAGAGGAAAACCGCCTCTCATAGAAAATATGGGTTTTAATGTTGTTAATGTTATTTTCTTTTGAGGACAGTAATTTTATTTGATATGACAGAAATTTGGACAACAAATACATATTTAGACAGAATTTTGGACAACATGGATATAATGTTATTTTTGGATATAGTCATGTTTTATTTTTTTGATATTAAAATATTTGACTATTAATATGAGGATGGGAATTACAAGGTGAATGTTTGAATTAAATCTTTGGGATATTATACTTCATGTTTTGATTATTATTAAATAATTGAAAATGGGAGTGACGAGGGGTCCCACCAATTTAGTTATTATTTAAATAGACCCTTATTTATATATTATTATTTATTTGTCCCAACTAATTAGTTAATCTAATTAAGCTTAACGAAAGAAAGGTAGTTGAACTACCATAAATTATTGAGAAAGAATAAAATCTCAATCAAAAGAAGAGACAAGGGGGAGAGAACAAAAGAAGAACTTTTGATATAAGGTATGTTCTATACTTGTGAGATATTTCTTTTTCTTCATTCATTCTGAGTTTACTAGAATGCTAAACCATCTTGATGACAACATGGTCTTATTGAAGGCAACAATATTCAAAACTGAATCATATCTTTCAACCACTTGTTTCTAAAGGTTATGATCTTTCTTGGCAGTCTGTGTGTTCTTGTTTGTTTATGATTAGATTTCACAATTGATAAAAGATATTTTGCAAATTCAAGTGGCAACACTTTTATGACAAGCTGATCCAGATCTTCAACTTCAGCTTCTTTTGTTTTTAGAGTCTTGTTGTATGGTGTCCATCAAAGACTTCTAAATCTGACTTTGTTCCCACCCTTGTAGGGGTTTGTAATGAGAATTTTTCTTTGTATCTCATAATGAAATTAATATAAAAATCATATTTATGATTTCAATATCACATGTGTATCTTAATAATATTGTTCAGATTTTGTTTTTATTCTTGTTTCTTATCCTTGTACATACTTATGTATATCTCTGTTTTTTTTTTTCACACTTACATATAACATATAAAATCAGCCTTAGTCCCTAGTACATATTCCCTGTGGATTAAGAGATTGTTTTGAATTAAAGGCTATAAACTCTGGGTAACATTCTCAACTATCTTTCCTTAGCTTAGAAATATCTTAAAATGATTGAGTAAGGTTTTTCATACCCTTTACTCAACATAGAACCCATTTTAGATCTTAACTAAGGATGATATGGACAAAATTGGATACCAGGTATGGGATGCCACAAATGAAATATGGGAGGAAGCAACAAGGAAGCAAGAAGAGTAGAAAAATAAAGTGTGGGAACAACTGATAGCACTTTAGTAGATGTTGGAAGTAGCCAACATCATGAAGGAGAAGAGAATCGGGGAAAGAACATCCACGATGCTAAGGAGAGAACCAGAAAGCGTGCACCTAGCCCTGACACAACTAACGATAAGGAATATAACCTTATAGATTGAGGCTAATGCACTAGAGTTTCCAATGTGAGAATTATAGGAGAAAATAGATGCACTGGGACACCTTAATATATTTGTATCAAATATGCCCATGCAAAGACTACAGGAATTGCAAGAAGGACTGTTGCAAGAAATGAAGAACAGAGGAGATGAATCACATAGAGAACTGGAAATAATAAGGGACAAAAGAGCCCAATTACAGGAATAGTGTGACATGACACTTCAACAAAATAGGGAAGTTGAAGGTGGAGTAGAAGATTTTTTGAAGAATAAATATGAGGTTGAGGAGAGGACCAATAAATCATTATAGGAGAAGGATTAAGATAAAGCCATTGCAAAAAAACCAAAGCAACAATGAAGAAGCTATATAAGGTGATTTCAGAAGTCCCTATATTAGTAGAAGCTACTATGGAGGAGAAAGTGTTGAAAATTGGGGATGACATTAAAGGATTCTATGAGAATATTGAGGACTTGAAATTATAGAGCACTTTAGGAACACCACTAGAGGTGCACAAAGGAAGGGAGAGAATGGAAATGAAAACAATTGCCAACATTAATAAAGTAGAAGGAGAATGCACCAAACTGTGTGAGGATAGTGCATAGGTGTGGACATAATTAATAGAAGACTTGGATATGAAGGCCATAGAGGCAAATATAAGATAAGTGAAAGAACATGCACACTAGGAAGTAGAAATGATGGCTCCACTACCACCAGTGGAGCACAAGACAACCATTTTGGCTCAGTGGTAGGCATATGTAGAAGTGGGGAGACTGAGGGATCAAAAAAATGTCCTGCAAAGAGACTAGGACCACTGCAAGATGAAGAAGTGAGGGTAATTGTAGAGTTTTCCATTGTGCATGGTAAGGTCAAGAAAGAAACAATTGAAGAAGATAAAAAACTTACACACTTGACCATGCAGGGGGCAGAGGATATAGCAACAACATAGTCCAGAATCGTCAAACAGGTGGAGGTAGAAAATGATGCCTCTCAAAACTTCATTTCAACATGGAAGAGTAAGAAATAGGCACGAGTGGATTGGGATGATCCATAGGTGAGTGTTGGGGGGTTGTTGGATAGGAAGGTTGGAAACACTTTTCTAGTTTTGATACAATTTTGGGAAAAATCATAAGTATATGAAAAGTGCATAGAAGAAGAAGGAAAGATAGGGAGCACATAGCTAAGGCGCATCGAGGAGGAAAGTGTGCAGAAGCAAGACAACTCGCATATAGGAGAATAAAACAAACAAAAGAATAAAGTCGAGAGAGGATAAAATAAAGAGACAAAAGCGAGAGAATAAGGCATGACAAGAGGATGACAACCTGACATTCCAAAAATAGAAGAACAACAGAAAAGTAGCATGCAGATTGAAAATCAGAAGAAAGCATCCAAACAACCAGTTAACTCAACTGGCCATGCATTGTAATGGGGTATTTTTGGGATGAAAAGATTAGGGTTTTTTTCCCTATATTTTTGTATAAATATGTAACGGGTTGCGATAATAGGGGCTCCTCAATATGGTTGGTTCCCTGGGTAGTTGGTTTGAATCTGTTCCATGTTGATTTCTAGATTTCTTGAATGTAATAGTCTATTGATGAGACAAATGAATAAATGAAGGTTAAAGAGATGATATTCAATATTATGTTATCTGTCTCTTATATGTTTTCTTATGGATTATGGATGGTTTCATAGTATATTATTTTGATCTCATGTTGAATCTTTGCACAATGATAATAATTGTTACAACAATGAGGTATAGATGAATCCATAATATATTGATTATATGAATCTAAATCATAAGCAATTTAATAATTAATAAGAACCGATTTAGGAGCACTGACATAATAAGAAAGAATTAACTGAATGATTTCCTCCCATTACCTCAATACTATAGAAGCCTGGTTCTCATAGTCCCAATAGATACCTCAGGTGAGACTTCATCTACACAAGAAGGTGATGTCAAAAGGGTTGGTGTCTGGTGGGTTTTGTTGGTAAAAGATAACTCTAACCTAGGGTCTTACAACCTGCGCATAGTGACAATAGATCCAATAGTGTAATAATTCTCAGGGTGTCTGTCTCAAAGGACATTTATCCTTGCTTTAAGTTCAATACTACATTTTTATCGAATTCCCAATCAATTCCAAGTATAGCTGGGTAGGGGTATGATTAATCCATAATATCAATCACCTCAAAGTATACTTTAGTCTTTACACCCTCAATGTTCACTTCCACTTTCTATAGCTTTCCATTATGATAAATTCTATATTAGTTGGAAATATTGAGTTGAATGTGGGACCACACCAAGTTTTCTTTACCCATAAACTCCCAATATTTCTTCAATAATATGTTCATGTTGGATTTCAGGTCCAACATGACATCGTCCATCTCATAGTTTTCAACCTCAGTTGTCATCTTAAATTCTTGTCCCAGGTGTTTTTGTTTTCTTACCTGATGCACATACTGTTATGGTAGCAGGGTAGAAATAGCCACATTGGTCTCCTCTTTCCCCATACATATTGTTAACATGTGGATCAATTTCTTTGTAGTGTTAAGATCACTTAACATCTTAATGAAATAGTACAATAAGTCACTTGTTCTTTTTATTCCTCCTCACAGTTACTGTTTCTATGTGTTTCCTCTCACATCGTGCATCACATCTTTTCATTCACACATTCCTGTTTAATTTCCTTTTATGTTTCATGTTGTACTTCCTCGCACACGTGGGATTCTTCCAATTCCCTCTACATCATGTGCTACAATTATTCATGCAGTAAGGCTTATTCTAGTGCCCTCCACACTGTGAGTTGCAACTCCTCGTGTGCTTTATCCTCTTCCATGTCCCTCTATGCATCATGCAATAATTTATTTTATCACTTGATGTCAAACTTAGGAGGTGATTGTGCTA
>ML798232.1:72674-117719 GCA_009831015.1 Picea engelmannii | reverse complement strand
TACTTATTGCATGTTTGGACTTGGAAATAATCGTATATTTTTTAAAAGTGTTCTTGTTCTGGGAAGGTACTCAAACAACTTCAAACTCCTTCTATTTACTTGACCTAGAATTTTCTTTAGGTGATTGAGAGAGGGTGGTAGGATTGGATACAATACTTGAAACTTTGATCCCTTGAGATCACCGGGGAAGCCTCCCTTGTGGTGAACATCCTCCATCACTAAAAAAAGGGATTTTCTTAATAAGGTCACATTTTTTGGTTGTTGATCTTGATTATCTTCCTAATTTATATGCAGTAGTCGTCTTATGTCGGGGGTTGGTCCCTGAATGAAGGGGGTCTGGGGGGACCTACCCCCCAAATAGGGGGAATGGGGGATAGTGGGCACCCATCCAAGGGTTCAGTGGCGAATCCCCCTGAGGAATTTGTTTTGCAAAATTGCCTTGTAAAATATTGTGATTTCGTATTCAATATGAACTTTTCATTATAAGGTCACATATATGACGATAGAAGTTATGTTAGGTTTTTTTTCCCTTGAAGGAAACCTTGTTTTCTTGAGGGAATTGTATTGTGGTTGTGTATGTGAGTGGATATTTTATTCTAAGAGAGGAAACCGTGAGAGAAAGAAGAGGAAGTTACAATGGGTGTGTTGTAGGTTGTATCCATTCATTTTGTTGGATAATAAAAAGGAAGGACTTGGAAATTTCTATGGTGGACGTAGCTGACACTCGGTGAAACACATTTATTTGTGTCTCTATTGTATTGTGTATATTCTATGTTTTATTTACGCATTTGTTTTATTGAATTTCTCCACGATCCCATTTTTCTAACAACTGGTATCAGAGTGAAAGGTAACTCGCCGTAAAATAGGGTTCCTGGTTCGAGTGGGAGTAATGACAGAAGATGGAAAGTTTAAGTTTGATAAATTTAATGAACAACACTACCAGCTATGGAAGATGCAAATGGAATATTATTATATCATAATGATCTATTCCTACAGTCTCCTCTCTCAAATTATGAGATAGGAAACTATGAGAGAAAGAAGAGGAAGTTACAACAGGTGTGTTGTAGGTTGTATCCATTCATTTTTTTGGATAATAAAAGGATGGATCTAGAAATTTCTATGGTGGATGTAGCCCACACTGGGTGAACCATGCATATTTGTGTCTCTATTGTATTGTGTATCTTCTATTTTTTATTTCCACATTTGTTTTATTTTATTGCTCCATGATCATGTTTTTATAACAACCAATATCAAAGAGAAAGGTAACTCACAGGAAAAGAGGGTTCCAGGTTCGAGTGGGAGAAATGGTAGAAGATGGAAAGTTTAAGGTCGAGAAATTTAATGATAAAAACTACCAGATATGGAATATGAAAATGGAATATTATTTATATCATAAGGATCTATTCCTACCATTGGGTGGAATATAAAAGAAGTTGATAGCCATGAAGGACGAAGAATGGGAGGTTCTTGAAAGAAAGGCACTAGGAATCATACGGTTGTCACTAGATTTTTTGGTGGCTTTCAATATTTCAAAAGAAAATACAACGAAGGATCCGATGGAGGAATTGGCTAAACTATATGAAAAACCCTCGGCCTCAAATAAGGTATTTCTAAATGAAGTGATTATTTAATATGAATATGTTAGAAGGTGGGTATGTGGCAGATCATTTAAATGAATTTAATACGGTTACCAATCAACTAATTTCTTTAAAAGTGGACTTTGATGATGGGGTTAGGGATCTTCTAATCTTATGCTCATTGCCAAAAATCTGGAACGACTTGGTCATGGATGTAAGTAATTTTGTCTCTGGTTCAAACACTCTGAAATTTGATGATGTGGTTGGTTTTATCCTTAGAGAGGAAATGCAATGGAAAATCACAGGTGAGACATCAGGTAATTCATTGACCGTGGAGAATAGAAGAAGAAAAAAAATATAGAGGAAAGGGCTCAAGGAACCATAAGAATTCTAGGAAGGGAAGATCCAAATCCATTCTAAGAAATATAAAGTGTTGGAATTGTGGGAATAAAGGACATCTAAAGAAATGTTGTAGAGATAAAAAAAAAACAAAGAGATGGACTACAAGAGAAAAATTATGAAGCAAATGTAACAGGTGTGTTACAAGATGCTTTGATTCTTTCTGTAGATAATATTACTGAATCTTGGGTAGTAGATTCAGGGGCTTCATTTAATTGCACACCCCATAGGAAATATTTCAATTATTATGTTCAAGGTGATTTTGGACATGTTCATTTGGGTGATGATGCACCATGTAAAATTGTTGGAATGGGAAAGGTACAAATAAAGAAAAAGAATGGAAACCAATGGTTGTTGAAAGAGGTGAGACATGTTCTAAAGCTAAGAAAAAATATGATTTCAACAATGAAGTTGGAAAGTGAAGGTTGTATATCTACATTTACAGATAAGGTGTGGAAGGTCACCAAAGGATCATTGGTGATAGAAAAAGGAGAGAAGGTAGGTACATTGTATTTATGTACTGGAAATACTGACTCTTCTATATATTTAGCTTCTACAAGAGTGGATACAACACTGTGGGATCATAAGCTTGGACACATGGGTGAGAAGGGGATGAAGATACTTCAAAAAAGGAATTTGTTTCCATATCTTAAACAAGTTTATTTGGATTTCCGTGAGCACTGTACTTATGGAAAAAAGAAGAGAGTCAGATTTCTTAGAGTCAGAAAAGAAAAGAAGAGTGAAAAGTTGGATCTTGTGCATACAAATGTATGGGGAAAAACTCATATATCATCTCTTGGTGGCTCTCATTATTATGTTACTTTTATTGATGATGCAACTTGAAAAACATGGGTTTATTGCATTCGAAAAAAATATGATGTTTTTGACACTTTTAAGAAATGGAAAGATTTGGTTGAGAATGAGACAGAAAAAAGTAGAAGTGTCTCAAATCAGACAATTGAGGTGAATATTGCAGAAAGGAGTTTGATTATTATTGTTCATACCATGGTATTTGTAAAGAGAAGATAGTTCCAGGAACACCACAAGAAAATAGTGTGTCAAAAAGGATGAACATGACAATCATGGAGCATGCAAGGAGTATGAGATTGCATGTAGGGTTTCCCTTACAGTTTTGGAAAGATGCTAAAGATACGGTTGCTTACTTAATAAACATAGGACCTTCAATTTATTTGGATGGTGGCATTCCAAAGGAGGAATTTACAATTAAAAAGGGAAACTATTCATTTCTGAAGACTTTTGGTTGTGAAGCATTTGTCCATATTTATAAAGAAAATAGAACAAAGCTTGAAGAAAAATCCAAAAAGTGTACCTTTATTAGATATGGTGTTAATGATTTTGGTTATCTCTTGTGGAATTATGAAAATCACAAAATAATTAGGAGTAGAGATGTCATATTCAATGAGGAGGTCATGTAAAAATATCAATTGCAAGGAAAGAAACATAAAAAGGAAAAAACAGAATACACAGTTCTTGATGAGATCACTAGAAAAGAAACTCCAAAGGTATCAGAAAATCAAAATGTAAAACAACAGGAGAAACAGGTACTTCAAATTCCTGCAAGTGTTGTTAGAATATCTACTAGGTTAAGTAGACCCCCTGAATGATACTCTCCTTCATTGTATTATTTACTGTTGACTGATTTTGGTGAACCGGAAAGTTATGAAGAGGAAATGAAGGTAGACACTAAACATAAGTGGGAGAAAGGCGTGAAAGAGGAAATGGATTCCTTGGAAAATAATCATACTTGTGACTTGGTTAAGTTTCTTGCAAAAAAAGGAGCATTGTAGAATAAATGGGTTTATAGGTTGAAGGAAGAAGATGGAGGTAAAATGAGGTACAAGGCCAGACTTGTTGTAAATGGGTTTTCACTAAAGAAAGGTATAGATTTTGATGAAATATTTTCTCATGTTGTTAAAATGACTTCTTTAGGACCATTTTAAGTCTTGTGGAAGTATACGATTTTCATCTTGAATAGTTAGATGTAAAAACATATTTTCTCAATGGGGATTTGGAGGAAGAGATTTATAAGCAGCAGACACAAGGGTATGAGGTCAAAGGAAAGGAGAATTTGGTATTTAGGTTGAAGAATAGATTGTATGGCCTAAAGCAAGCTCCAAGGAAGTGGTATTTTATGTTTGACGGGTTTATGACAGAACAAGGTTATAGTAGATTTCATTATGATCCCTGTGTTTATTTTAAAAGGATAGAAAATGGGAGCTATATTATCTTTCTATTGTATGTAGATGACATTATTGTTGCAGGTTCTAACATGTAGGATATAAATGTGCTAAAAAAGAAATTATCTAATTCATTTGTAATGAAGGATTTGGGTGCCACAAAGAAAATCCTTGGTATGAGAATAACAAGATACACGAAAAATCACAAATTGACAATGTCTTAGGGTGAGTACATAGAGAAAGTGTTGGAGAGGTTTATAATGCAGAATGAAAAACCAATTAGTACACCTTTAGCCAGCCATTTCAAATTAATGAAGGAAATGTGTCACAATATATAGGAGGAGATATAATACATGTCTAGGGTACCTTATTCATTAGAAATTGGAAGTTTGATGTATACTATGGTGTGCACAAGACCAGATATTGCACATGCAGTGGGAGTTGTGAGAGGGTATATGAACAATCTAGGTAAAGAACATTGGGAGACGATAAAGTGGATTCTAAGGTATTTGATAGGTACTACTACTCATGCATTATGTTTTGGAGATTCAAACATTGTTATACAAGGATATGTTCATTTAGATATGGAAGGTGATAAAGATAACATGAGGAACACCAAAAGGTATGTTTTTACTATAGGTGGAACAATAGTAAGTTAGATTTAAAAATTACAAAAGGTTGATGCACTTTCAACAATAGAAGCAGAGTATGTTGTTGCTTCAAAGACTAGTCAATAAATGATTTGGTTATAGAGGTTTATGGAGGAATTAGGAAAGAAGCAAGAGAATATCAGGTTGTATTGTCACAATGAGAGTGCCATTAATATTGCAAATAACTAAGCCTTCCATTCTAAGACTAAGCATATACAACTCAGGTACCATTTCGTATGATCCATCTTGGAAGATGGACATTTGAAGTTGGAAAAGATACATACTAGCTAGAATCCTATAGACATGTTGAAAAAGGTAGTAAACAGGGAGAAACTGAGTTTCTGCTAAGTTTCAATTGGCCTTCGAGCATGAAGGTGAATATGAGAAATTTTTCAGGTCCAACAGGTACAACAATAGCAGAGTTGTTGTGATTAGTCTCCAAGTGGGAGATTGTTGGTTGTGGAGCCTGATTATATTTTTGATTTAAATGCATGTATGCCTAGCCCCCTTCTTCCAGGGGTTCGAGGGATGACCCCCAAATGAAAAAAATTGTAACTTCATAGTCAATATGAACCGTTCATTATAAGGTTGCATATTTGATGGTAGAATTTATGTTAGGGTTTTTTTCCCTAGAAGGCAACTCTCTTTTCCTGAGGGAATTGTACTGCAACTATGTGTGTGAGTGAATATTGTATTCTGAGAGAGGAGACCGTGAGATAAAAAAGATGAAGTTATAGTGGGTGTGATGTTGGTTTTATCCCTTCATTTTAATGGATAATAAAAAGGAAGGACCTGATAATTTCTCTAGTGGACGTAGCCTACATTAGATGAACCACATATATCTATTTATCTATTGTATTGTGTATCTTCTGTGTTTTATTTCCACATTTATTTTATTTTATTTCTCCACGATCTTGTTTTTCTAAAAACAATGGTAGGATTTTCCATAGTTATGTAGACTTGGGGACTTGTGTTGGGATTTACAAAAGTACAAATCCTGTGATAACAATGACAAGTGGCATACTTATCCATAGTTAAAGAAGTTAGGAACTATTCCTCTACCGCCATTGTATCCTATTTCTCTTCCTCATCCCTATCCTCCTCTCTGGATTCCTTGGTATCCTCTTCTATTAAATCCTCTACGATCTCCATCCTTTTGTTCTTCCTAGAACCAGAAATTTTCTATAGTGTGTTCCTGCATAAGTTGTAGTGATCGATAATTGCTCACATCATGTCCCATAGATTTTAAAAAATCACAAAATGGAGTGTGCATAGTGTTTTGATACTTTCACAATGTTGCACAATGGGGGGATTATATGGCCCCATTGTTTGAATATGTCACATCACACGGTCTGTGTTCTGGTTGGAAATAGATTTGGCATGCCCGTCACCATGTCAATCCCTAGCATAGCAAATTCATTCCTATGGTGACCTTCTATGCGACACATAGTACACCACACATTTTCACACACCACCTTGTCCTTAGCCATATATTGTAGTTTCATGGTGAGATTTGAAATATGAGATTGTACCTACACCAGCCCTATTGATGTTTCACCACCTCTTTACATAGAGTTTAGGTGCATCACAATTTCCATGACCTCTTTTTGGGTTGTCACTTTCTCTTGGGTGAGAAGGGACATGAATATGGGTTTGGATTCTTTCAATAAACAATACTAAGTGTTGGATGTCTTGGATCTCAAACATTAGTATGTCCAAAAATATTTTGAACTAGTGGTCATAATCTCACATGGTTTCTCTAACTTGTTGCTTGATCTTTTTTATCTTAGTGATGCACAATGATTCTTCCTTAGGATTATGAAATTCCCTAAGTAGATATATCTTCATCTTCTCCAAAGAACCTTCTTTTCCCACCGATGCAGTATCCTTTTACTTTATGTACGATGTCATAGATTTGTCTTTGAAGGTGGTCTCTAGATGTGAAATCTTGGATGCCTCATCCATGAATCTCTTCACAGAACATATAGATTCAAACATGACCCAATGTTGTTATGCATCGTCTCTTTTCATCCCATGAAATGTATGAAGCCTAATATTTGAGTCTTGCTTAGCCATACTTGATCTAAAACCTTGTATTCCTGAATAACTACTAGTTTTTGTTGCTAATACCAATGCCCCTCCTTGTGAAGTATTGCTAACTTTGGTTTCTCCTCCACTAGTATCTTCTAATGTCTCTTTGTCTACTTCTCTTACCTTTAAACATTCTCAAGTTTCTTCTTCTTGATGAAAAATGTGCAAGGGGGAAGGTTTAAAGGGGGGTTCCTCCATACTCTCTCATCATCTTCAGTGAGGGATCCTAGAGATATTCCTATGTTTAGCCATGTAAGCTCACTCACATTTGTTAAAGCATGTTCCCCTTCTGAGAGGGATCCATCTCTCTCTTTTTCTGCATTAACACTACTTCTCTCTGCCCCATCTTCCTTTGATGTAACTACATCTCTTACTATCCAAGGGGATATAAATTCATCTTCTTCGACCCTACTCTTACTACTTGTTGATTTGGTGTTATGACTATTTTTTCCGATGACCAAACCTCTTTTGCATATGGAATTTATACACTCTATGCTTTTATTTATCTCTTTTAAAAGGTATTATTAGGTTTTGTGCATCAATTCTCCATGGAACAACATCAGGTATGTGTAATCATCATTTTGTAATGATTTTATGTTAATCCATCTTCAATTGAATGATTACAATGTCCTAACGTTTCTTGTTTTCTTGCAATAGGCCAAAAATGTGATCTAGCCTTCCATCCAGTCCTTCATCCAACCTTCGTCCAGATCTTCATCCGACACTCCATCTGGCACTCAGAGCATAGAGGACTTGGAAATTAGCATATCGGAGGGCTTCTATGGGAGAATTGGAAACATGGCTTTTGGGCCTACCCACGCCCTCCAGCTATGGAACTCATCACATTCAGACTTGAGTAGTTTCAGTGGCCGTTATTTTGAGCGCACGAGGCTGTTGGAGGAGATGCGTTCTATTGATGAAATTTAATGAATTTTTGTTTTTAGAGAGTGTCTACCCTTTCAGTGTTCGACCTCTCAAGATTTGTATAAAACTCTATAAATACTTATTGTCGATGCCATGAAGAAACACAATTTTATATATACACACAAAAATTATCTTCAATTTCGTTGTAAATTATGTTTTGGTGATTAATATCAATGTCATATTGATTCTATGAGTATGTTTTCACCTTGAAGTAGTGCCATGACCATATGGGGAGCCCACCAGTGGTCTGGGTAGATTGTGCATATCAGTATATATTTATATTTCTGCATTTGGTTTTCATAACCTGCTAATTTCGAATTGCTTGTTTAAATTGTATCACTGTGTATATCTCTTCTAACTTGCATCTCACTTCTTGGATTGTATGTGTATCATAGAGCATTTTTTGGACGTCCATGTTTAATTTTTTATATTTAGATTCCTAATACCTTGATTGCAGGTTGTAATTCATTTGTTTATAAGTTGTTTAACTATGCCATCATGTCTCCTTTCTCTGTTTCATAAGTTGTAAATCACTTTGCATAGTATCTATTTAGACAATGTCCATTTCATTAAGTTGTAATCCTCAAATGCTAAATGTAGGTTTTCATAGCTTGCTAATCTTGTTTCTAGCATAAACATGATAAGATAAAAGTTGATTTTGAGTTATGATTTTTAATTAGTACTAGTTATGAGTTTGTAGGCTTGCATGAATTATTAATTAGGTACATAGTATTTTCCAGTATCAATGTGGTAGAACAAGTGATAGATTTTGAATCTCTTCTGCACAATGTTTATAGACCATATGGATTACAAGAACATCTAATGTTGTTTTTGTGATGGAAAAGGTTTCTATAGATTTCCTTATCAATACTCTGCATTTCTCTATAGAAGTTAGCATCGAGTTGATTCCACTTGAATTGTCATTAGTGATTAGATGCCATCGTGATGTAATTTGCCACCGTAGACATAATCATCACATTTGAGTACTGTTACAACACTCTTGCTTTCAACTAGTGTCAAGATAAGGTTTATTCCTTGCAAGATGAAAATAATTGTGAGTTTTTTCTTTAAGAATAGAGTTCACTTGTAAAGATAATTCTAAAAGATTGTTTACTTATTCAGAGATTGCTTGTTCATTTAGAAATTTTCTTACTTAGAGTAAATAGTTCATAGTCCTAGATTGCTTAAATATCATTCGTTAAAAGTTGTTTTATATATTTAACATAGAATATGTTGTTTAAATGGATTTTAAAAGTCATCTTTTAAAGTAAGAATTGTAAATTGTAAAAGAGTGTTGATTCCTAGGGTAAACCATCCTTTTAGCTAGTTAATCCTCCTGTTAACTTTTCTTTCTTCCTTGACTCATACTGTGTCACAACTCTAATTTTAACTACCTTGGTTGACAATTTAATTGAGGGAAATTATTACATATAGTTTACCCATCATTTTTGGAGTTGTTATCGGGGAGTTGTCCAAAGGTAGAAAACAATTAGGAATTATATTATTTTTGAGAATTAATACTAGCTTGGTGGTGGAGGAACTTTAAGACGAGATGTAAGAACCTACGCATTTGTTATAGCAGGTTCCCCCAAACCCAATGGTATTTTTTATTTTTTACCGCTTTCATGAACCAACGTAGGGACCCAAAGAGTAGATATATCAAAACCAAACTAAATCTTCCGATCAAGGTTCCTTATAAACATTTTGGAGGAAGGAACACTCCACCCTTAAACTCCGCAGAATGGTACCGGAAAGTAGGGGATAACTCAACCCAAATATCTAAAAAATTCTCAGAAGAGACCAAAATTGGGGAAACCATAGAGCAGAAAATTGAGACATCAACAATAGTGGGACATGAGGCAAGACCACTCGAACCTTCATCAGAACCAACCAACACAATCTTTACCTTTTCACCACCATCAGGGGACTCTAACTTTATATATATCATTGACCCTGAACAGGTGAATGTTGTCTTTGGCATTTCAACCAATATAGTTGTATCCCAAGTTGAAACATCAACCTTGGAACCAATAGTTTCAACAGGCTCGACTAAAGTCCCGAAAATCCAAATAATAGATAAATATTCCAATCGAAGGAATACCCTTCCTGAAAAAGAACCTTGGGACACTTTGTTATCTTCAAGGATAAACCCATTCAGGTATTCTCTCTTTGGGAATCATATCAATATGGATGATCAAGAGGATTAAACCCATGTGAACATGATGAGGGAGAAGAAGATGGAAACCAAACAAAACCATGTTTAGGTTTCCAATTTTGGATACCACACAAAATGTCAACATGAAGAACATTCCACTCTTTTCATTTCCCACCTTTTATGGTAATATCAGTGAGGACCCAAATACCTTCTTGTTTGAGTTTGACATCTTGTGTAGAAGTTATAACTACTTGCAAGATGCTTAAAAATTAAAACTTTTTCCTACCACTCTCAAAGGTTCTTCACTAAGATGGTTCATGGGGTTAGAAAAGTCTAGTATTATATCTTGGGAAGATATGAAGGCTATATTTATTAAGAAATACCTAGACTATCGCAAATCTAAGGATTCTCGTAATGCTATTTTTAAAATTCAACAGTTAGAGGATGAGAGTCTCAAAGATTACATGGAACGGTTTGTTTATACCTCACAAAAATTGACATATCATGACCTTACAGATGATGCAGTCATGAATCTTTTACTTAAAGGAATTTTGGAATAATATCTAGAGACACTTAACATAATAGCATGAGGAGACATGTCCCATAAACCATTCACTGAAATCTGTGAAATGTGTATAAATTACTCGAGGAGTAGGGACAAAAATGGAAAGAGTGTTTGGGATCCTTATAGTAGAAACCTAAAAGGAGTTAGTTCTGGTGAGATTACAAGGGTAGAAATAGGAAACCTATTGGAAAACTTCAAAACAAATATTTTGAGTACAATAGGTTCCCAATTGGACACCTTAAAAATTAAGAAGAATCAGGAGGAAGATAATGCAACAATGTGCATATTTTTTCCAAGGTGTATAAGGAAGCATTCCTCAAGGGAATTCCCATTAGACAACATTTCAGTTTGTGGATTTTGTACTGAAGATCACCCAACTGAAAAATTACCATCACTGCCCAATTTATTAGCCATTTATAGAATTAGGGATCTTGGGGAATCTTCTTATGCACCTAGGAGGCCATGACAACCTACATACCAGGATCTACCACCTCAAGCTCCACCTTATTATCAACAACCACAATAGTGGAACTCACCAAATTGGCAAAACTAGTCTCCACAGTATGCTTCACACCACCCTTGGCTACAAGGATGGAGAGGAGGGAATACCCAAGGAAACACTAAGGTTCCACCTATTCCTATTCCCACTCATCCTTACCCACAGTTTCCACCAAACATCCAACAACTTTTTCCAAGTTTTCGTCCCCCACCTTTACCTCCTACTCCACAAAACCCCCAACAATTTCAAAATAAAAGCTCCCCAAGACCAACATTATTACCAACACAACCGATGACTAAACCAAATAAAAAACCGACTCAACCTCTTCATAATTTTGAGTTGCAAACCTTTCCAACATATGTTATTTCTCCCGTTTCATTACATGAGATTCAACTAAGGTCAGGGAAAGTTCTGGATAGAGAGAGGCCTTTAGTAGTCATCTGTGAAGAAAATGAAGATGAAACTCCTGACCAACCCACAGATGAAAATAAGTGGGAAGATGTTATTATTCCAAAATACCAGGAACAAAAGCCTCCCCAAAGTGAATCTTCACATATTACAAAAGACCCTCCTTATCATGAGAGATTAGCAATTGAGAAACCAACGATTCGACTGGAATTTGACATTTTAAATGAATTGAAGAATGTATGTGTCAAAAATCCCTTGTTACAAGCCATAAAGGACATTCCAATTTACAGTAAGGTGATCAAGGAATTGTGTATCAAGAAACCACGTAGGAAAAAAAAGATCCTCCAACAATACATTTGATAGAAGAATTATCTGAATACATATCAAAGAAGCTTAGGGTCACAAAGTATTCAAACCCAGGGACCCACGTAGTAACAATAACCATTAATAAGGTTCTCATTGTAAATAATCTCATAGACCTAGGGGCATCTATTAATGTTATGACTGTTACTACCTTAGAAGAATTATAGTTGAAACCCCTTTTTAGACCTACCCCAACTATTTTGGAATTAGTAGATAAGACAAAAGTTATAATTGAAGGAATATTGGATGATATCATAGTCACATTAGCATCATGGGAATATCTAGTAGAATTTATTGTCATTCATTCAAAGGATCTTTCTAAAGGGCATCCCGTTATCTTGGGAAGACCTTGGTTGGCCACAACCAATGCATTTATTGGCTGTAGAGAAGGTGAAATGACTATCTCTAATGGACTTTCTATACATAATCTTACCATATACCCACCAACTCAACCTATTATAGAGAATCTATGGTGTCTTGAATGTCCATGTGAGAATGAGAACTGGGAAGAACCCGTGTTTCCTAGTGATCATTCCTAGGCACTTTAGGAGCAAACAACTAAGAATGTGCTAAATCAATTTATTTCTACAATCACATGTGTTGATTTTCCACAACATTTTCCCCAATTTGAGTATATGTTTGGTGAATAATTTCAAGAACAGTTGGACCCATCAACTTTTTCTTCAACATCTTTTATTTTTGAAATAGATGAATCTGCCATATCTTATACCATGCCTTATGAGATTAGTCCTGGCAAATTCCTACATATAAATTCCAGACTAGATGTAGATCAACAAGCACAATTAGTGAATGTTCTTAAGGACTAATCAGAATCATTCGCCTGGGAATATACCGATATGAAGGGTATACACCCTGACACATGCATTCATCACATATATACCCAGGCAGAAGTAACATCTGTTAGGAAACCTCATAGAAGGATGAATCCAACACTAAAGGATATAGTAAAGGAGGAAATACATAAACAATTGAATGCCAGATTTATTTATCCAATCTCTGACAGTAAATGGGTATCCCTGCTTGTAGTGGTTCCAAAGAAAGTAACCGGAAAATGGAGAATTTGGGTTGACTTCCGAGAACTTAACAAGGCCACTCTTAAGGATTATTTTCATCCTCCCTTCATTAACCAAGTCTTGGATACCTTGTCAGGGAAGTGATGTTTTTCCTTTCTGGATGGATATAGTGAATACAACCAAATTCTCATAGCACATGAGGATCAAGACAAGACTACTTTCACTTGTCCTTGGGGAACCTATGCCTAAAGGGTCTTACCATTCAATTTGTGCAATGCTCCTTCCACATTCCAACGATCAGTATTAGGGATATTTGTTGACCTCATTCATGACTGTGTGGAAGTGTATATGGATGATTTTATAGTATATTGTAATACTTATTAGGAAGACCTTGATAATCTGAAGAAATTTCTTATTAGATGTCAAGAAATGAATCTATCCTTAATTCATGAAAAGTATAAAATCTTATTGACTAAAGGAGTAGTCTTAGGGCATCATGTTTCATATGAAGGGATTAAAGTGGATCTTGATAAGATTGAGGTAATCATCAAACTTCCACCTCCAAAGACTCAAAAAGAGGTAAGAATCTTTCTTGGACATGACAGATACTACCGACGATTTATTAAGAATTTTACAAATATTGTTGCACCAATGTTTGGATTTCTTACAAAATATGTTGATTTTTTTTGGAATGACCATTGCCAAACCGCATTTGAAACTCTAAAAGATAAGTTATATGTGGCACCATTTCTCGGAGGACCCAATTTGGCCCTTCCATTTCATATATCCATTGATGCCTCCGATACTACAATAGGAGGAGTATTATGACAAAAATAAGACCAACAATACTATGCCATTTCCTTTGTGAGTAAGAACTTGTCCCCTATCGAGATAAACTATACAGTCACCGAAAATGAATTCTTGCCAGTCGTCCATGTCATCAAAATGTTTCTCCATTATATCACAGGATATGAGGTATTTGTACATACAGATCACTCTTCCATTATATTTCTCATGAACTAACCTATTACCAATGGTCAAGTAAATAGGTGGCTCATGTTATTACAAGAGTTCAATATCACCGTCCTTGACCGACTTGGAAAAGAGAACTTAGTAGCTGATTTTCTCTCATGCATTAATCACGAGGGTGATGGTATTCCTGTTGATGATAATTTTCTAGATGAGCATCTCTTTTCCATCTCCGTAAACACTCCATGGTTTGAATACATGGAAAATTATTTGGCTACTATAAAATTACCAACTCATTTGTCACCTCATGAAAAGCGTCGAATTATAACACAAAGTGATAACTACTCCTGGGTTGGCCATGACCTTTTTCATACTGGACCAGAATTGAATATTTGTAGATGTGTCTGGGAAGATGAGATAGCATAAATCCTATGAATTTTTCATGATGGACCATGTGGTGGACATTTTTCCGATAAACGTACAACATATAAGGTTTTACATTTAGGTTACTATTAGCCTAGCATTTTTAAGGATGCTGCCAAATATGTGAGAAGTTGTGATAGATGTCAGAGGATAGGAAGACCCACATCAACTGATTAAATTCCCTTACGTGCCCAAGTTATGATAGAACCTTTTTAGAAATGGGCCCTTGATTTTGTAGGACCAATTTCCCCCCTGTCTCGTAAGAAGAATTATATTCTGGTATGCACAGATTGTGTCACCAAGTGGGTAGAGGAAAAAACCTTGTTTAGGGCTACTGAAAAATCTGTTGTTGAGTTCATTTATGAATATACCTTTCCTCTTTGGTGTTCCTCATGATATTGTCACAGACCAGGGTACACAATTCACTTCTAAGCTGATGAAGGAATTAACGTAAAAATATGCGATACAACATCGTAAGTCTTCATACCACCCACAAGCTAATGGCCAAGTAGAGTCAACAAACAAAGTATTGGAAACTATATTAACCAAAACTTTCAAATTACACCATAGATATTAGGCTGATAGACTTCCATAGGCTTTGTGGGCATATCACACCACCTGGAGAAACACCACTGGGCATACCCCATACGAACTAGTTTATGGAAAAAAATTACTTTTACCGATTGAATTCCAAGGACTTTCCATATTGATGCACAATTCGTATTAGACTTAGACGAGGCACAAAAATAGAGAGCCCTACAATTAAATGAATTAGATGAGATTAGACAAGATGCTATCCAAAGGACAATCTTAGTTCAAAACCAGAGAAGCAAGTGGCATAATAAATTTATTAAAAAGAAATGATTTCAACCTGGTGATTAGGATTTGTTGTTTGATTTTTGATTCAAAACTTTTAAAGGAAAACTTACCACTCGATGGTTGGGTCCTTACGAGGTAGTTACCATGTATTATAATGGGGTTGTTAAGATAAAAAAAATTGATGATGGACAAATCTCTTTTGTAGTGAATGGACATCGACTTAAACTTTACCACAGACCCATTTCTAAAGAAGATTTTATATAGTTTATGTCACCCGACAAGGCATTGGCATTGGTGGATGGGGAAGTTTCTTCTCCCTCCCCCTGTTCTTGAAACTTTTTTTTGATTTCTGATTGTACATATGTAAATATTTTAGAGTTTGTTTTCTTCTGATAAACAATTTTAGAGATTTCTGCAGGTGTTCATATAACAACAAGTGGACAACTCCAAGGAGACAAAAAGGCAATTATTTTACTTCAAACGAAGATGTTTCTATATTTAAACTCCCTTGTCTACTTAAGCACCAATTGAATAATGAATTTTTATTATGATTAGAAACTGGCTACTTTAAATTAGCCCTTTTTACAACATTTCTATCTTCCTTTCTCTCAAGGAATCTTTCATGGGATTTTCTCATAACCTCCACCACTAGAGGACATAAGGAAGTGACACTTTGTCTTATCAAACCTCGAGGTTACTAGTACAATTTCCCCAAGAACCATGAGTAGGTGAGTAAAGTATCTTTATGAAAGACTAGAAAGAAGGTATGATTAGCGGTTAACCATGGAAACATCAATATAAATTCAAAAAAGAAGAAGAAAGTGAGTAGGGACTGAAGATACCTTTCTATTATTTTCCAGTGGTACCATCCACTACACATTAAAAGTGATTGATTATACCATATCTTCATATTGGCTACGCCCACTTAAGTATCCCTTACATTAGGAAAATCTATAAGGAATACATAAAGAATAGTCATCCTCTAACTTAAATACCATCCCAGTCCAAAAAAAAAAAAAAATTGTCAGAGTTTCCTCCCCATCTCCTTCCAAAAATAAATATTCATACAAAAATCTTAAAAGGTGGAGGATCAGTCTCTGTTGTAAAAGGGTGTAAGAGGCTAACCCATCGGGATACTGAATAGGTTTGCTGGCAACAGGTACTAGCCTATGGTATGACTAGGTAAACCTGTCAGAGTACTGAACAGGCTTGCTAGTAGCTGGGCATTCTACCTAGAGAGGGTGATGATTTGACAAACAATAAATAAAATTCCTAATCTTAAAACGTGTCCTAATGTACGAAACTATGTGTAGGCAAAGCTGAAAAGAAGTATGCATGGTTAAGCAAAGGTAAATGAACTCCATCAATCTTCCATTGGGAACTAACTTTAAGACAATCTTAAGACTCTCTCACCTACCTCTTCTTAACTATATGTAGGATGTTTTGTCCTACAGGTGGGGCCATATTTTAACCATCTTGTCAGACTAATGTGTGAAATTTATCTCTAAACTTGGGAACAATAAATCTTAGGCTATTGGGAGAATTGATCGCTTTCCTATATCTTTGATTGTGAAGTGTCACAATACTTAGGAGTGGGAGAGGGGTATCTTGATTTGACAAATGCTAAACACTTCCATATGTATTACAATCCATGAGAAGAGGAAGTAGGATCTCTATCAAATTTTGTCATATTGTTTTTTTATAGTATCTCAGTCTATTATATCAACAGTCATTTGTATTGGTATGATAAGTTTTATACTGCTAACATAAATTTGTGTGTTATAAGCCTATTGTGAATTTTTATTTATGTTTATATCTAATGTAATGAAATATTGTTTACACTTATATGTTCCTTGTAACAATTATAGATCGGTAACAAATGCTAAACACTCACTGCCACCTGTATTACAAGCCCATGAAAAGAGGAACATTAATTGTATTGTTATAGATCGATAACAATACAAATAAAAAATGGATGTTATAATCTTATTCATGCTCATCCTATCCATGCTCACGTTCACCATGATTTCCATAAATCATCCAATCTAAGTGCTATGGGTGAATGTTCGTTTACTATTGGATATGTTTCACCTACATAGGGGACCGGATAGAGTGCCATCTGGAGAACCAAATGGAGCGTCATCTGGAAGACCGGATGGAGTGCCATATGGAGGATCAAATGAGGTATTGTATACACTATAAATAATAATGATCTTGTTCAAGTATGATCACTCGAGTTTAATTATGCCCATTGCAGTGATGAATTAGATGGATTAAATGGTGTATTTTTCATTTTTTGATCAAATTAAAATTACAAATGGATTTTATGATCAAATGTCCAAGTCAAAGAATTGGACATTGATCTAATTTCTTACACGGTTTTGTTTTACCTCCAAAGTACAAACCATTCAAATTCAAACTCGACGCAATTATGATCACACATGGCATTTGTGTATGATGAATTCACCCACGATTCAACTATTTCCATCACAATTTCATTAAGAAACGGTTACTCTGTCTCAATTTCTCATAACTTGCCTATTTCACTCATCCTCTTCTTTCTATATCGCGCTCACCCTCTGCTTGATTTTGGCCTCCTTCTCATCCCTTGCTATGTAACCATGCCTAACCGTCATGAACTGTCCTCCTACACTGAGCTACTGGCCATTCCATAATTCTCAACGTGTCGAGAAGTCTTCCTCCACGCGGGTAGGGGACCGTTCCTTGCTAGTTTTCAAGGGAAAAATGACGACGTCTCTCTCCAAATCGCTCACGGGTTCGATGGGATACTTTCTCATGTAGGTTCTATGGTGTTTTCAGTCTCTAAAGAATCAATTTATTCGACCACAAAATTTCCATGGGTTGGGGATTGGTGACTCAAACACCATCAGCTGCCACGCCAAAGTTATAATAGGGTGTTTAATCCAGAATACCAAAATTTATCTAGAGCTAAACGATATTTGAAAGAGTGGATCAAATGCGAATTAATCAACCCTTTGATCGTAATTACCAGGCTCATTACCTGTGAAGGTAGGTACTTTTTTTTTAAAGCCTGTCATTTTTGTCTTTTGGCCCATTTTCAATTCAACAAACCCCATAATTTTCCCTTCGATGTCTTCCCAGGTCCACAAAAGTTTGGCTAACCCTGACCATAGTTTATTTCACCATGGCCTCATTAAATTTCTTGTTATATCAGAATTGAAAAAACAGAGTAAAACATGGGAAGATTTCCTCTACCAATTTTTGAATCCCCATCTCACAGTTAAGACAAGTAAAAATTTGATTGATTCAGGGACTGTTACACAACCTAATCTTCACTATCCAAAAATTCTGAACTCTCCAGTTCAAACTGTCTCCCTATCTRATAAGAAAGCCAAGAAAACTATTGATTCCCCTGTAGCCTCATCTCGTAAGAAAATTAAGAAGCCTGTTGATAATTCCCCATTACCTTCAACACCTATCGATTCTAAACCAAAAAAACTGCAGGATTCATTTCATTAAGATTTTCCTTCGGTTCCTGCAAAGAGGAGAGGAGATAATCAATTCAAGGGGAAATACTTTCTWAGAATCACCTGAAGTATGAGTGGAAAGTCCAATATAAAACCTCCAAGTACTTCATATCTTATTCAATTGTCTTCTGACCATGAAAGYCCCCATAAAAAACTTAAAGAATTTTCTACATAGGAGTCTAAGCCCGATAAAGAGATCAAATTTGAACCTATTACACCAAGTCTTCCTCACAAAAACAATGTTACTCCCTCCTCCCAGATTCCTACACCATCTTCTAAAATTGACATACCTTCTACATCTATCAAGGAGCCTAAGCCTTCCTCTCTTGAACCATCTGGTCAAACCCCAACTATTGAGAAATTGCAAAAAGAGAATGCTTAGTTTCTTCAACAGTTGGCAGAATGAGAAACCACGGATCGACATTTGCACCATGACAATGTTGTCCTAGAAGCAAAAGTAAACTCTCTTCAGCGATTGGTCGATCAAATGACTACCACCAATCACAGTCTCAGGATGCAGTTGAAGGATCATAAAAGGCCTAAGACAAAGTCCCCAGGGCATGAGGGAGAAGACTCTAAAGATGATCCACCACCTCCTTCACGAGTATAGCTATGTCAGGTGACTCATATTTTTTGTAGAGGGGCTTGCAAACTCTTAGGCATGGGAGAAATGTTGATTTGCTATTTTGACTATTTTTTCTGATGACCAAACCTCTTTTTCATATGGTAGTTATCTTCTCTATGATTTTATTAAGATCGTTTTAAGGGTATTATCAGGTTGTGTGCATCAATTCTCCATTGAAAAACATGAGGTATGTGTAATGATTGTTTTGTAATGATTTTATGTTAATTCATATTCAATTGAATGATTACAATGTCCTAACGTTTCTTGTTTGCTTGCAACAGGCCAATAATGTGATATAGTCCTTCGTTCAGTCCTTCATCTAGACCTTCATTCAACACTTGATATGGCACTCAGAGCGTAATGGAGTTGTCGATTATCATATTAGCGGGCTTGTATGGGAGAATAAAAAACATGGGTTTTGTGCTTACCCACACCCTCCAGCGATGGAACTCATCGCATTCATACTTGAGCAGCTACAATGGCTGTTATTTTGAGCACACGAGGTTGTTGGAGGATATGCGTTTTGTTGATTAAATTTAATGAATTTATGTTTTTAGAGAGTGTCGAACCTTTCAATGGTTGACCTATCAAGCTCTATATAAAACTCTATAAATATTTGTTGTCTATGCCACGAAGAAACATGATTTTATATATACACACAAACATTATCTTCAATTTCACTGTAAATTCTTTTTTGGTGATTAATATCAATGTCATATTGATTATGTCACTGCGTTTTTACCTTAAAGTAGTTCCATGAACGACTGGGGTGGCCACCAATGTTATGGGTAGCTTGTGCATATCAATATATATTTATATTTTCGCATTTGGTTTTCATAACCTGCTAATTTCGAATTGTTTGTTTAAACCATATCACTATGTATATGTCTTCTAACTTGCAGTGCACTTCCTGAATTGTATGTGTATCATAGATCATTTGTGGATGTCCATGTTTACTTTTTTATATTTAGATTCCTAATACCTTGGTTGCAGGTTGTAATTCATTTGTTTATAAGTTGTTTAACTATGCCATCATGTCTCTTTTCTTTGTTTCATAAGTTGTAAATCACTTTGCAGAGTATCTATTTAGACAAAGTCCATTTTATTAAGTTGTAATCCTCAAATACTAATTGTAGGTTTTCATAGCTTGTTGATCATGTTTCTAGCATCAACATGATAAGATAAAAGTTGATTTTGAGTTATGGTTTTTAATTAGTACTAGTTATTAGTTTGTAGGCTTGCATGAATTATTAATTATGTACAGAGTATTTTCCAGTATCAGTGTGGTAGAACAAGTGATTGATTTTGAATCCCTTATGCACAATGTTTATATACCATATGGATTACAAGAACATCTAATGTTGGTTTTATGATGGGAAATATTTATATAGACTGTCTTATCCATACTCTACATTTCTCTATAGAAGTTAGCATCGAGTTGATTCCATTTGAAATGTCATTAGTGATTAGATTCCATCGTGATGTAATTCTCCACCGTAGACATAATCATCACATTTGAGTACTATTACAACACTCTTGCTTTCAATTAGTGTCAATATAAGGTTTATTCCTTGCAAGATAAAAATAATTGTGAGTTTTTGCTTTAAGAATAGACTTCATTTGTAAAGATAATTCTGATAGATTGTTTACTTATTCAAAGATTACTTGTTCATTTAGAAAGTTTCTTACTTAGAGTAAATAGTTCATAGTCCTAGATTGCTTAAAGCTCATTAGTTAAAAGTTGTTTTGTATATTTAACATAGAATATGTTGTTTAAATGGATTTTAAAAGTCATCTTTTAAATGAAGAACTGTAAATTGTAAAAGAGTGTTGATCCCTAGGGAAAACCATCCTTTTAGCTAGTTAATCTTTCCATTAGATTTTCTTTCTTCCTTGACTCATACCGTGTCCCAAATATTAGTTTACTTACCCCGGTCGACAATTTAATTGAGGGAAATTAGTACATATAGTTTACCCATCACTACTTCTGGTATCCTCTCTTGATACCTAACTCCTACTTCAACGTCTCTTTGAGAACCTCTCTTCTTGTGTGCTTCTCTTTGGTAAAGAAATGTCTCCCGCACACCATTTTTGGTGCGGTTTGTTTTCTCTTCATATTAGGTCTAACTAATCATTCTTCACCCCTTTCTTTCTTTTCTCGTGACTCCTCTTCTCGGTTTTCCTCCTTAGCTTGGATCTTTTGGGTCCGATCTCTTATCACTCATCTCATATTTTAATGTATCCCTTTTGCTAGATCCATTATTTCTCTTTGCTTCCACTTTATTTCCATCCTCCCCTCTTCCGTATGGGAGGGTTTTACTTGTCTATTCTATTGGGATCCATGCACATTATCCCCTTCTCCATGAATAACTTATTTATCCATAGAGGTATTTCTTCCAATAATATCCTTCTAGGGATGACCAAAATTTTCTTTCGACACTACTGAAGGATTTGTTGCACTCAATAGAAAACTCAACAATATACCCGTATTTCACATGCTCAAACTAGAACTCAATATCTCTAGCCCCATTACTATCCATAGATCTTATCCTATTTACTATATTCTAGTCCCAAACTAGTGATTCTTAGGCTCCCCAAGGAGAGATCATCTCTATCTACCTCTTTATCCACTCATAAAATAAACAAGGAAACTCAAAAAAGAAAATTTCATGTAAATTTGTATAGATGTACCTATATTTCCATTGTTAGAGGTTGATCTATAAGTTCCTGGTCTCTTATCGTCTGAACTCATCCTACTTATCAGATATCCGGTCTTGTATCTCCTTCCTGGAAGGTTTCCACCTCATTTTATTCTATCAACATACAATACAATACCTTCACATCCCGACAATGGAACCATTTGTTGGCTCAACTGGGGGTTACATAACCAAGGTTTGATAGGATTTACCAACAAAACCCCATAGGCATTGGCATATTCAATATTCAAGGATTTAATAAGGTCTCACTCAAGATGCCATGAGAATCACATAGACCATCTGTCTTGTGCAAGTTGTGAAGGAATAAAACATGCAGGAAACCTTCATAAACTAATAATTCATTCATTCATGACTACTAGAAGCTACTACACGGAATAATATAAAACATGCATGCATTCAAACCATAACTCATCAAGTGCATATATAACTATGTTTCATACTTTATTCATTAAGATCAAAGGAATTCACATACATTTCCATTCATTCAAAGAAGTAAGACACAATAGGTTTGTAGCTTTATGTAGGTGGATTAACATTTAAAACAAAGACGATCCATACACTCAGATCTTGATCTACTTTCTCTCTCATACATAAGAAAACCAGACATAACAAGAAGTGAAAACTAAGCATTAGTCGAGATCTGGATTTTCTATATATAACATAACAACGAACTCTCTCACTTACACGAAATCCCAACCCTTACATATCTGCATGCATCCCCCCATATCTTCCACAAAGCATGAAAATTATAAAAATCTTTCCATATCATCCATAACCTCGACCATGACCAGTTGGGTTTTTACAAAACATGTTATAATGATTCTTGAATATCTTTTCATATTTGAAATGCATGCAGTTTCTTTAAGTTCTTGCACATGGTAAAAAATGGGTTGGAGCACATGGTAAATCCTTGGTTGGTATGGACATTGAAACTTGGCACTGCGCATTGCATATTCTCGATCACACATAGTATTCGCTTGTGGTGCGTATGCATCCTCTATGAAATCTTGGGTGCCAACCCCATAGATGTCGACATATTCAATCTTCAAGGATTGAAAAAGGTACCACCCGAGATGCCACGAGAATCACAGAGACCATTGGTATTGTTTAGGGTGTGAAGGAATAAAACATGCAGGAAACCTTCATGAACTAATCATTCATTCGTTCATCAGGGATGATTTTAAGGATGGAAATTTATTTTAAAATGTAGAAAACTTGGTGAATCTTAGTAACCTTCATATGCCAACTATAAATGTTTGGCGATATTTTTATAAAAATATTCAAATTTCTAAGGATTCTATATAGTTTGTATAAAATTTTGGTTATTTTTAAGGTAAAATAATTTTATCCTATAGAATTTGGGTGAATTATTGTTAGAATAGTGAATCATTTTTTTGGAAAAATCATGGAAAATTAGCCCATGAGCGAAATTTAGCTTCTAAAATCATCCCTGTCATTCATGAATACCACAAGCTACTATGCAGAATAATATAAAACAAGCATGCATTCAAACCATAACTCATCATATGTAGAGATAATCATGCTTCATAATTTATTCATTACTCTCAAAGGAATTCACATACATTTCCATTCATTCAAAGTAGTAAGATACAATAGGGACATATCTTTCTAAAGGTGCATTAACATTCAAAACAGAGATGAGCCATGCACTCATATATCGATATACTTTCTTTCTCATACATAACGAAACCAAACATAACAGGAAGTGAAAACTAAGGATAACTCGAGCTCTGGCTCATCTATCTCTAACATAACAATGAACTCTCTCTCTTACACAAAATCCCAACCCTTACATATCTTCTTGGATTCCCCCATATATTCCACGGAGCATGGAAATCATAAAAAAATTGTCAACTCATACATAACCTCGCCTATGACCTGTCAAGTTGTTATAAAAATAGTTACAATGATTATTGAACATGTTCTTGGATCTAACCTTCATCTGGTTTATTTAAGTCTTTGCGTGTAGTACAAAATGTGTTGGCATGCATGGTAAATCCTTCGCTGGAACAGGCATTGAAACTTGGCACCGCACAATGCATATTCTCAAGTGTGCATGCAATTTAGACTTGTGGCATGCGTGCAACCTCTACCAAACTTTAGGTGCCAACATGTACATGAACTCTTTAAAATCTGCGACAACGATCCTTGAGAATATCACAAGTGCATTCTTTAGACCAAATGGAATCACGATGAATGGAATGAGCCCCACTTTGTAATGAACATTGTATTGTCTCTATCCTCTTTTGTGATGCGCACATAGTGGTACCCCAGAAATCAATCTGTGAATGAATAAGCTTCATGCCCACCCACGTTCTATAACACTTCGAATGCATTGAGGTTTTGTAAGTCTACAAAAATATGTATATCACTTGTATTCTTTGGTTGCACTACCATTGGGTTGATCCATTCATATTCTTCCACTAGGACAATGATCCTTGTGTCTATCATGTGATCCATTTCCTTGCGCACCTTTTATTTATACTTCAGATTCAGTTGATATGGTTTCTTTTTTATCAGTTTGGGAATCTAGTTTCATTTGTATTTTTATCTCTCATAGGGAACCTTTGAAACCCTTCATCTCTAAAAAAATTCTTAGAAACATGTCTTCATATTCTTTCATCAAGTACACCACTTGCATCACTATTTCTTGATCCCAATAATTTCTAATTATATCCATATTTGATGCCTCTTCTATGAATATATTGTGTTTCTTTATATTTAATGGTCATGTATAGTTCAACACAGTGATTTCTTTGAAAAAAAATTCACATCAAAACCTAGGTCCAACATGATCCCTTCCATCTAATATTTGTCTAATTCAGTTGTCATTTTGAACTCTCTTCCCATGCACTTCCTCTTATTGACATGACACAGATCCCTTTCTAGTAGTGAGGAAAAAATAATAGTTTCGTTCGTACCTTCCCCCATATATCTCATCAACATGTGGGTCAATTTCTTGGTAACAATGGGATAATCCAACACCTTAAGACAACAATACAACAACTCACTTAAATGGTTCTCTAAGTTAGTCTCTGGGTAAGTATTGTACTGTGATTCTTCACGTGCCATTTGTTGCATCTCTTCACATCTAGGTATCTTAGCCATATGTCACAACTATTTTTGTGCAATTATCTCATCCATGTTTCACAACTCTTTTCACACATGTTCTTGTCAATTTCCTTATGCACATCACACAGGAATTGATTTTGATGTGCAACGTAAAAATTGCGGAGGGCCTGCAGTACTTTCCTGGTTTTTCCTTCTAACTATTGTCCTAAGAACTCTCATTTGTATATTTTGTTCCCTATGAAGATACCTCCTCGGGTTAATACTCGCACATAAACTTCTTATTTTTTCTTCTATTATTCATACGACTCAACAATCACCATCTTGTAGCACCCATTATTTTCTTCCCATTTTTCCAACAACGTCAAGAAATCCTCCATGACATGGTCTGTGTTGTGGTAATATCCACATAGTGTGTGGATATTGGTACATAACCACACCAAGTGTCTTGTCTCAAAATAATTGAAATAGGTGGGATGTCTACCCCCTCCCACACCGTATCCTCTACATCTTCCTCTTCCATGTCCTCCACTATGGCCTCCCTAGAATCCTTCATGGTTGAAGCCTTCATGGTTTCCACCCTTATTCTCTTCTTGGACCTGGTAAACATCTGCAGTATGCTCCTTCACCAATTGCAATGACCAACAGTTGTTCACATCGTGCCCCATAGATTTGTAGAAATAACATAATGGAGTGTGTGTCATCTTCTGATACTTATTTAATGTTGTGAAATGGGGATGTACATGACCCCAATTGTCTACAAATTTCACACCACTTAGTCTGTGGAATGGTCATAAATGGATTCAATGCATTAATCATTGTGTAATTTCCTAACATAGGACACTCATTCTAATGGTGGTCTTCTACGCGACATTGGATACACTAGATATTATCATGCCCCACTTTCCCTTTTTCCATGTATTTTAACTGCATGGTGAGGTTCACAAGTTGGGATTGCACCTGTGCTAGTATTGCAGACATATCTCCACCTCCCAACATAGACTCTAGGCACATTGAAATCTCTACGACTTCCAACATAGTCAACAATTTTTGTTGTGTGACTAGGACCCGAATGTGAGGGATGATTTTGGAAATAAACCACTCTCTGTGTTGGACACCCTAGATTTGAAAAGTCAATCTATTCAATAGGATATTGAATTACTGGTCATAGTACCACATGATTTTTCCAACTTGTTGCTTAATATCCTTAATCTCATTTATACACTATGAATCTAACTTATGTTTATGGAATTCTAAAAGGATATCTCTCTTTATCTCTATAAGGGAACTTTCCCATCCTTGACATAATAAATTTATACTTCATATACCACGTCAGAGATCTATCTCTGAATGTAGTATCCAACTATGGGATCTTAGAAACCTCGTTCCTGACTCGCTTCAAAGACCATATTGCTTCACAAGTGAAACAATTTTGTTGAGCATCATCTCTTCCTATCTCATGAAACATGGGAAGTCTGAGGGTCGAATCTTGATAGTCCATATTTGAACTGGAACTTGATCTTCCTGATTGATTTCTACTGGTTAATATTGTTATTGACAATTCTTGTGAATTATCGTTGAATTTATTCTATACTCCATTTGTTTCTTTATATCTCTTGCTTCTAAACTTTCTTCTTCTACTTCTCTCACCTCTACACTTTCTTCTTCATTTCTTTTATCTTGGTTAAAAATGCATGAGAGGGGTGATTCAAAGAGGGGGTTCCTCCACACTATCTCATATTCTTCAGTGATTGATCCAAAAGATATTCCTATCTTGATCCATGCAAGATTCCTTCCAGTATCCAATATATATTCACCTTCTTGGAGTGCACCTTCAACACTCTATTCTACACTACTATTACTACTAATCTGCACCTCATCTTCCTCTTATCCGACTCCATCTCTCATTAAAAAAAAAAAAATTCACCTTTTTCTCTACAACTCTACTACTACTTTCTCTAGTATGGTCTCTCGATACCTATTTATCTACACCGCATCTCTTTGAATGCCTCTCTTATTATACGCTTATCTCTAGCACATATCTTTCTCCCATGTACCCTTCTAGATAGATGTCTCTTCTCTTCATCTTAGATATTAATACTTTCTTGCCATTCCTTTCTCTCCTTTCTTTTCTTTTATTCTAGACTATTTTTCTTATCTTGGCTCTTCTTATGTAGCTCTCAACTCGTGTTATTATATTCTCTTCTAGATCCATTCTCTCTTCACCTTATCTCATCTTCTTCCCCCATATTTTCATGCCCATATCCTTCACACGAGGTTTTTACTCTTACATCCTATCAATCTTCATGCACATCATCCCCTTCTCCAAAAATAGAATTTTGATTCATAGTGGGATTTCTTCTAACAACCTTTTTCTAGGACTGGCTGCAAACTTTCTTTCAACTCTACTGAAAGATTTACTTCATTCAATTGAAAACTCAACAATGTATCCATCATTAACTTGTTCAAACTAGAATTCAATGGATCTATCCCACTTATTTTCCAAATATCTCAACCAAGTTACCACCTCTTGGTCCCAAACCAATGGTTTTTGGGCTCACCGCATAGAGTTAATCTATGTCTGTCTCTTTACCCATTCATGGAATAAACAAGGAAACTTGACAAAGAAATGTCATGCAAATATGAATATATATACCTTTGTTTCCATCTTTTGAGTTTGATCTATAGATACTTGGTCTCCCATTGCATGAACTTGTCCTCCTTCTTAGAGATCCATTCTTCTATCTCCTTCCTAGAAGGTTTCCACGTCATGTCCTTACTCCACCGTGTATCACAAAATATTAAAGTCCCAACAATAGAACTAATTGTTGGCTCATTGTTTTAGACCTAGTTTTCAAAAGGATTTACCAACAAATACCCCATTTGTGTTGAAATGCTCAATATTCAAGGATTGAATAAGGTCTCACCTGATATGCACATGAGAATCATGTAGACAAAATGTTTGTGCATAGCAAACAAAACAATACAAACAAGAAACACTTAACTAAAATTTATGCATTAGATACTATTCATTCATATCAACCTTCATATAAGTAACACACAATATAACATTTATAAAAACATACATTCATAATAGATTACATGATAGGAAGTATAAATTCAATCCTAACTCCTTATTTTACTAATCACAATGAAACATTTAGATACATGGAAGGTTGTAGCCTGCACGTAGACCCATTAAACTTAAACCAAAGATCAAATATTCAGATCTCAATATACTTTCTCTCTTATATTCCACTTACAACTATAAAATTACAATGAGTCTCAAATGAACTAGAAGTTAAACCTTACATGTTTGCATGCATTCCTTTTTTCCCTACAGAAGCATGGAAATCATAACAAACATGCCAACTCACTAAAAACCTCAATCATGACCATTTGGTTGCTTACAAATTTTTGTACAATCATTACGTAGATCTTTGAGGATTTGTTACACAGGTGATATTTACAATTCCTTACGCACGGTGAAAAAATGGTTGGCGCATGCATTGCAAAATAGTTGATGGATGTTGAATCTTGGTGTCACACTGTAGAAAACGTGTGGCTTGAGCACCATGCAGAACTTTTGGCATGCACGTGGTCTTTCCAAAACATTGGTGCCAATAGTTTGTCAAACACCATGAACCACCTATCCATTTAGCGGTTTACAATACATTGGTAGGTGCAATAGTCCATGCAAATGAGTTTATTTTTCAGTGGAGGTTGTGTTCCAATTCTAGGGTCAATAAACAAGGTCATCAAATATTTTTTTGAAAATTTTAAATCTCTTATATGGATTTTATATAAACCCATCTTATAATACTCAAACATCCTAGCGATCCAATCAAAAATATGAGATAATTGGCCTTAGGCATTAACGATGGAAGAAACAATGGTATCCAATTCATCTAAGTGGATATTGGTGGCCACCCACCTATTCCAATTGGCTCCTCTTGACAATTTTAGTTCAACATGTTCTTTTGTACTTCTTTGTAATGGTGGGTTCTACACTTGCAAGGTTGTCTGAAGCCCTACAAATATTCTAGGTGGAAACTAGTTTCCTCCCACATAATCCAATTGGATTATTTTGTATTTTTTCATGTCATCACATCATATTGTACTTCCAGGGCTTCTTTGGGGCCCTTAACAATGTTTTCTTGGCTCGCCATAGTAAAAATGTAGATGGAGTAAAAATTTTATGGTGTAATATGTAGTTATATAAAATACCTTTCCAATGGGCCTAAAAAGGAGGTCGTATGAAAAAGTTACGACACTGAGAAGTTTAGTTACCAACTTACCCATAGGGGAACACATATTTTAGCATTTCACCTCCTAGGGTTAGGTTTTTGGATGTCTAGAGTTTTGGCATTCATGATTAATATAAAAAATGCCTCTAGAGCCTCATTGTAATCATTCTACTTAGATGGATTCACATAAAAGCCACATATCTTCTCATAGATAACTACCACCATTCAAACAAGTGTTTCAGTTCTACAGTTTTATAGTTTCAGCATATTTCATTTATTTAATAGAAGATATTGTCCACTGGATATTTTTGTTTTTCTTAATATCTTTGTGTTTATTGTATTGAGTCTGTTAATCAGCTCATTCCTCTCCTAAATCTAGATCAATGGTATCAGAGCGGTATGCTCTTCATTTGTTTTTATTCATGCATGTCCCTGACAAGATCTAGGTACAAGAAGTTGGGAATCAAACCAATCGAGTCGTTGCAAGATCAGATGCGTTGAGCCCGAAAACAACCCATGCGAGACGAAAAAAATATTATGGATCAGGAGATCCTTTTAAAGTGTTGCTCGAGGAATCCCTTGCATGATAAAGGAATGAAATGGTGGACAACTTTGCACAGATCCTTCGGCGGTTGCCCATAAGAGAAGCATAATCATCAAGTGGCCATGAAACCCCCTTCAAGGTACCTGTAAATTTTGATATTCCATTATTTGAAGGACTGATAGATGCGGATGTTGTAGATAAATGGTTGAATATCCTTGAAGGGTATGTTTCGGTCCACAATTTTTCTGATAGGGAAAAAATTAGTTTTGCACTCCTCAAGGTCATCCCCCATGTTAAGGACTAGTGGGAAACTTACTCTAAGAAAAGATCCATAGAGGAATCTGCAATATTTGTGGTTTCCCCTACATGGGATTCCTTTCGGGATGCCATTAAATAACAATACTACCGAGTTGGAAGCTACGAGGACCAGTACACCAGATGGACCACCCTACGTCAAGAAAGGGACCAGACAGTACCATATTTCACCAATATTTTCCATACCATCTGCACCAAATTGGGTATCAAATACTGTGAGTGACATCTGGTGCTCAAATACCATGGTTGTTTTCATAGATACATTCAAACATAAATGGATTTTCTGGACATCACCTCATTGGGTACGACTTATAGATACATTGTCAAGATCGAACAAAAATTTAAGAAGGGGAGGCGAGAATTTGGATCTGCAAACTCCTCGTAGCTGAAGCAGGGCAAAGGCAGCCCCAACCCATATAGAAAGGGAAAGAGAAAATATGGCCACTCTTAGGACAACTATTCCAAGCCACAACACAAGAAGGGAAATGATAAGACAAAGGACACAGGAAAATGGTGTGAGTACCATAAAATCCCTTAGCACAACACTGAAGAATGATGCTCCAAGAAGTCACTCGTGGATGAGATGAAGGATTCTGATTCAGAGGTCGATTCTGACTTCGAATCAAATCTCGAAGGAGGGAAGAAGATTATCGATGTTTAACCTAGTGCCACTATCGCTACCACCAAAGTCCTCCCAAGTGAACCAGAAGAGCTAGAGGAAGGGGAACGACCCTTTCACTCATAGATGTGAGTAAAGGGGGCTCCTCTTTATTTCATTGTCAATAGAGGTAGTCATAAGACCTGATTTCAGCAGAGGTCGTCAAGCGGCTAGACCTTCCGACGACACTGCACCCGCAACCCTACACCATCGGCTATATTTTCCAAGGAAGATATCTCTGGGTCATCCAATAATGTCTTCTTCCCTATGACATCAAGAATTTAAAGGATGAGGTATTGTGTGATATTTACCCCCTTGAAGTTTTTTATGTTCTTCTAGGACAACCATGTTTGTGGAAGCGTCATGATGTGTATGAGTCTAGAACCTGCAGTGTTATTATTACTTTGGGTAGATGATTGTACATGATACCAGAGGTAGCGTAGCCTACCGCTATTTCTTTAATCTCTACTAAGAAATGCAGTAATTTCATTTCACAGACCAGGAAATTTGTATTCTTTGTGATCTGTGATCACATTAGGCAAAAATTCGTCGCCACATCTGTGACCTCTACCTAGAGCCTCTCTTTGCAGCAGAAACAAGTGGACGAGATTGTGGATGAGTACATAGACATATTCTCCTCACCCACCGGGGTACTGATGCATTTCCAAGTCAAGCATCCAATTTATATGACCCCCAGTGGACATGATGCATCTTAGTGGCCCCAACTTTATCAACAAGATGTGGACTTCGCCACCACTTATCATCTCTTGGGTACATGCGCAGCTGTCATCGATTTTCACATTCAAGACAGACTATTATTCCATCTGGTCCATCTCTTTGTTCCTACAAGTGAGTGTGCGAAGCTGATTTGGGAATCCCACTATAGCTGGATGGCAGGAAATTTTGGCATGGAGAAAATTGTGGTCGTTCTTCAGAAAAAACATTTATTGGCCAAAACTTTGAAAGGATGTCAGCAAGTATATCAGATCTTGTAATTCTTATGCCATTTCCAAACCAACCATCAAGAAGAAAGGCTTATACACTCCTCTTCCGACTACCGAGAAGCCTTGGGAATCCATCTAAATGGATTACATGTCTAGCCTTCCGTCCACCAAGCAAGGCAATGATTGTGTATTTGTGGTCATTGATTGGTTTTCAAAGATGGTCATCCTCACAGCCTACAAGAAGAATATCACAGTAGAAGATACTACCAAGATCTTCTTCGAATGAGTGTGGGTACATTTTGGGATACCACAGACCATCATCTCTGACTGGGACAGCAGGTTCCTCAACACATTTTGGTCGAGTCTTTGGTCACTTTTGGACATCAAGCTCACTAAATCCACTTCTTTCCAGCCCCAAATATACGTCCAAACATAGGTCGTCAATCGGATGATTGTGCACATCATGCACATGTACAACTCTAAACATCCACACACATGGGATGAGAGTCTCCCCTATGTTCAACACAATTACAATAGGGCTCTCCATAGATCAACTATCCATATCCCATTTCAGGTGGGGTTAGGATTTCAACCCTTGGGTTCCATTGATTTTGCACTACCTCTTGCAACCACATAGACAGACTCTTCCCATGTTCATTTTGAGACCGAAAAAGCCACCAGATTCATTGAGCGGATTCAACACATCCGCTAACAGGTCCATGAGATTTTGTAGAAATCCAATACTAAGTACAAGCAACTGCATGATCAACACATGGTACAACACCAGTTTTAGGTTGGAGATAAAGTCTAGCTACATTTTCAGAAGGATCGTCTCACACAGCCGTTGGGCTCTAAAAATGTCCTAAAAACAACCTTAGTTAACATTAATATATCAACCCGAGGATTCATATTTTATCTCAAGAATGTTAGAAAACTCTATGCAGATAGTCGTAGAGGATAAAATCGCGTAGTTAAAGAAAATATAAGTTTATCAACAATCAAGTTCCTCACACATCCATTAAAATTCTAAAACTAAGACCATAACAGAATTGAAATATAATCTACAAAATGCTGTGAATTCAAAGGCATAAATTAAATTGTTGAATTGATCTAATTAAGAAACAATAATTAAATCTATGGACATCTTGATAAACTGATCAATTCAACCTGTGAAAAGAAACATTGAATTACTATATCTATGAAAAGGGACAACGACTATACTTAACCAAAAGGAACAACGATTGTAATATAATCGAAAGGAACAAAAAATGTTAATTTAAGTGAAAGGAACAACAAATGCTAATTTAAGTGAAAGGAATAGTGTGTATGATAATGAGAGGAACTGTCAAGAAGTGAACTATAGTGATGAAAATTGGAACAACAATCGATATCATTCACATTAAACACTTATCTATTGTAGCAAACAACATAAAATCATTAACAAATTCATGCATTTATCTTAACTATTACGAAATATATTTAAATCATAAGACATAAATCAAACTGACACAATTACAGATTGATACAGTAACTCCTTCAGACTAGGCCCTTGTTCCTCAGAAACACTGTTGCTAAAAACTCAGTATGCAAAAATGATGAAAACGCTCAAAGCTTCTATTAACTCCATAATTGGCGCACCATCTACAAAAATTTCTTGCACAGAGCAATTCCGAATTCTGAATGATTTGAGATAATAATTCTGTGATGATCCTTTTCAGGATTCATTACCCTTTATATATTACAATAATATAGGTAAATTAAGCTATCCTAAGGATCGAAATATCCTCAGGATCACTTTTACTATTTATAAAGTTTACAAAATATGGAATCAATCTTTCTCCAAACTTCTTTGCGCCTCATGTATTCAACCTTCAACAATCTTTGTATCCTCAAAATATTATTAAGTATCTTGGGTTTGACAATATTTATTCATTCATGTGTTAAAATAAAAAAATTCCAACCGAATATCAGAATTTATCTATCATTACTCAATAATATTTCTAGAAGTCATTTTAATCATTTTCTATCCTAATTATTCCTAATTAACAAAAAAATCAATTAAGATTATATCATAAACCATGAGAATAAGGATGATATACGTACCTTTTTCACAACCCAACATAGCCCCCAACTTACCTTCTTGCATGTCCTCGTGCAAGCTGAGATTGTACATGTAAAGCAGTGATGTTGTAAGGAGGAAAGGTTGGTTCACCAGGTTCCATGAACCCATTCTTGCGTTTGAGCTTTCCATAAGCAGCTTCTGCCCTCTTCCTATTAATTTGGTAATATTTCTGATAAATTTCTCGGGGAAACCAAATGATAGGGGTACTATATCTACACCCAATCTAGGCAAGTAATTCTTCGAGGATCATTCTAGCATATCTTTCCACTCAGAAGGTGGCTGGAAAAAAGTTCTTAAAATGAAAGGGTTCCCTGCTTTTGACTTCACTTGGGGACGCATCCCATATTAATTTGGAGGCATCAACAAATTCTTCTTTAAGTTCTCTAAAATAAGGCAATCCTGATCATATTACCTGTCGGTGGATAGGGGCTAAGGAGTCTAGCACACCTTCCATTTTCATAGATGTCTTGTGTCGCATGATGGCTGGAAAGGATTTTGGAGGTTCCCCTCTAATCCAGAGATCTAACCCAGTCTCCCTTTTTAAAAGTTCTTATGTGCTTTTTCCCATCTGACTTGATTTTTGGTGAAGGACAAAAATGCTTGGAATTGAACATCTCCAATAAAATAACCAGGGTTCTCCTTCCTGTTATCTTCCAAGATGAAGTTATGGAAGTAAAACTCACATAGAAAGTACTGTACTTTCTCTTCCTTCTCTCTAAAACATGGCACAAACTTTGAGATAGTGGTGAATTTAATTGTCTTACCTGCTCTAATAGCCTTCACCATCAACAACAAATATTGTTCTAATAAAAACAATGTATAATTGGTGGCAAGACCCCTGTAATCTATTGCACGAGTGTATACATCAAAAATCTATTTGATTTGTTCCAAGGCTTTATCTAATTGGTTTTATACCTTCTTCACCTTCCCCTGGGCTCTAGTGAGCTCAACAAATGTTTCATTTTCTGTTGCTGAAAGGGTCTTAAGTTGTTTAACAACTTTTTGGTGTTCTTCCATCATGACCATCTCACTTATGCACTGTGTTAAGGTCTTTTGTGTTTGTACCAACTCAGTTTAAAAAACAACAATGATGGAATTATGTTCATGAGACTGGAATAGTTCCTCAGTCTATCATGTTGCTTCTTCCATTGTTGGGACATCTGTCTGTATTTCTGCATCAGTGGTCTCCAGAGGAGAAGGGAAATGTGTGGGTATCACTTCCTCAGATTGAGCAGTTGCTTCTTATGGGATTTCTAATTAGTCATGTGATTCTAAAGGACTCCATTCTTCATTTTGAACTACTTCTTTCTATTCTGCTACAGTGCCAATCTGAAGTTCCATCTTTGTTGTCTCTTCAGGGATAGGTAACTATGTATGTGTCTCTATAAAACTTGTATGAATTGTTCTCCTAGGAAGTGGGTTCCTTCCCTAGGTTCTAAGCATTTTGGTATTCTTTCTTTCATAGGCCTTGTCAGAAATCTCCAATTGTTTTCTCAATTCTTTAATTATTTCCTTGAGTTTGCCAAATTTCTTATTTAATACTTTAATCCTTTTAATCCTTCTTCTCAACAACTTGTTTTCTTGTTTTAACCTTCTGATTCTACTGTGGATTTTTCCTGTTTTATTTTTTTGTCAAATGTCAGGGTTTCCCTTACCTGGATCAGTCAATAATTGCTCCTTTGTTTCTTCGATGTGATCTATCTGCATTGCAAGGCTATTTACCTCAGTATGAGGTTCTTCCTGTGCTGTATTTTCTGGAAATGACATTTCTATATCAGGGAGGTCCTCAGCTGGGTTTGAGGAAGAAACTAGTATTGAGTGTCCTTCAAGCCTGTTTGTATCTTTATCAATTGAGGTCCCTAAGTTCCCTAATAATTGGGCCATTTCTACTTCATAATTTAAAAAAAAATGCTCGGTAAGGTGTTCCAGTGATGGCTAGGTATTTTCCTGAACATTTCCTCGTGGGGTTTGTTCTGTCTATAACATTTCCTGGGTTTCTCCAGGTTGTGCTATCCTTTTTCTTCTTTTCTTCTTAGTGGGGGTTTTAGGGACAAAAATTGTCCTTTTCCTCTTTTTCATTGATGCCTCTTCCTGTGATATCTGAGTCTCTGTCAATTGGATGGGTTCTGCAAAGATTTCGGGTTGCGGTGATGGAACTTCTCTTTGGACGGTATCTCCCTATGTTGTCTCAATTTCTGGTTGAGATAATAGAACTTTCATTTGGATGGTATCTCCCTGTGTTGTCTCAATTTCTAGTTGAGGTAATGAACTTCCATTTGGGTAATGTTTGCCCCTTCCTGTGCTATCACAATTCCCTGTGGTGGATTTTCATGACACAATTCAGGTTGTTCCAGTTGTAGAGGCCTATTGGCCTCGATACGATCAACCCAGGTTATTTGAGTTTGACTCAGGGCCTTATTTAATAATAGTTTCACTAATCCATGGTGGCTAATGATAATAACATGATCCTTGGCCTTTTGTGTTCTTATATCAACCTCATGTAATATGGCATTTAGAAAAAATGGTAAATTGATTACTAACCGTTGTTTGAGAGATGCTAACAGTTTGAGGTGGCATGGGCATATCACATCGTATCTTCTTTCGCAGGTGATATACCTTTGTATTACACCTACCAGTTCTTTCCATGTCTCGCTGAGAGAGCTGGGGTTAAGTCCCTTTCCCTTTTTGTCAAGTTCCTCTCCACGATCTGTGAAAGTTTCTACAACTTCTTTGAGCGTTGTATATTTTCTGGTCCATTGAATTCCCGTGTTAGGGAGGCCTGTAACCTCTGCTACGATTTCCTCCGTGACTGGAATTCGTATATCTCGAACCATGGAGACCCCTCTCTACAAATTCTGGAAGAATTTGATCATGATGTTTGTGTCATATCCTTGCAATTGGTTGAAGTACTCTGTCCATCCCAGCCAGTGTAAGATTGTTCTTTCCTACTCAATTACTTGTAATAATGTTGGTTCTCGGTGCACACTTCGGCCACCCATATTTTCTATGAGTAAGTGAGGACGAAAATCATTCCTTGTTGTAGCTTCACTCAACCAGATTTTGAAACAAGAAAATAGAAAACATCGAGCAGTATTATAAAAATTGTGAATTTTTCTCATTTACAATACTCATTATAATCTATCGATAATTGTGTCAAGCATTTGCCCCCCATAAATGGAAACGTCGACCTCAACCGTCAAAATGTACGAGTGTAATAATGGTGGGTAGTTCCTGGGAGTTGTGATTACTATGTTGTCGCCACCGCTGGAAAGACAATCATTAATAACTTTTCAAAAATCACTTTAATGGTACTTATGATAATCATCACTTTGTGTGGGAAATTCAAATTGTCATACCTATGTTAGAAATCCTTTGAAGAAAAATATTCCAAGTGATTTTAAATTTGTTCACGTGTTTTAAAATGTTCCACATATCATAAAATTTTTACTTTCCCTTGTTTATTGGATATAACTGGAATGATAACCTCATTGTTTAGAAAATAAAATCTATGAACACACTAAAAATTGGTGTATTTAAGATAAAATTAAATACCACAGGCAGAGCCACTGCTTCCAACATGTGTCCATAGCCTCGACAGGGTTTACTTTTAACCCATAGATGAGCCTATATCCTTAACAAATAGTTTGAATTGTATTTTCCCAAGAAGACCACTATACTGGTTTGGTAGCCAGATGATGATAATGCCACTCACTATATCGTAACCTAAGTGAACAAGTCGGCTCGTGATAAGACCTCTTGTCCTTTGACGAAAAAAAAAAATGCCAAAGGCCATTGCCCTGGTATGGTAGCCATAGTGGGAATGTCACTTGTGTTATTATCTAATGATCATGGTAGATTGTCTCGTGATGAGACCCCCTATCATTTATGGGATAAGTTTATTACTTTGTTTAAAAACTTAATTTTGATTTGATTTTTTTTTTTTTTTAAGGGCTCTATCAAGGGAGGCTCATCTACTCCTTAAGAGTGAGGGATGGCGTAAGAAGTGTAAGAGTTCCAAGTAAGAATGCGTTTAAGATTCCTTATTATGATATGAAAGCAATTATCGTTCAAGTATATGTAGATGTATAGGGGAAAGAGAACAAATTGTGGTGGTTAATGAATTGTGAACAATTTTTAATATAATTTAGAGAAATTAATCCAAAAATGGTTGACTAAGGTATGTTAAATGATCCACACACAAAATGACAAATCGGAACTAGTGTTGATGAAAAAGGAATTAGTGAAGGTCATACCTAAAGGAGTGACTGACATAATAATGGCATTCTCTGAGGAAGAAACAATAATAAGAAAAATCGTGAAGGGAACAACAGTTGTTCCTTTCGAATGAACAACACTATCGAAAAAGGAACATCATGCATTATGAATGGAACAACAATGTGATAGAAGGAACATCAATCATTATTTCGAATGGACGATACTACCTGTGAAGGGAACAACAATCGCACGAAGGTAATGGTAGTTGTTCCATTTGAATGAACAGAAACTGTACGCAAAGGGAACAACAATCGTTATTTCATTCGAATGAACAACAACCCAAAATTTTCACCATCTAATTAAGTGATTGTAAACCTCCCGTAGACATTTCCGTTTTAGTGAATCTAGAATTGATTAGTCATCAACTAAATTCATTCAATATTTATGGGTAGGTTTATTCAATAATAAAAGTATTGGATCGTTTATCAACATCAAACATTTATTATAGTTGCTTGATTTTTGTTGCGGAACATGACATTTTCATATTCTGGGAAAATAGGGTTTATATTTTTCAAAGTGAGATATGAGCAAGGAACACAAAATAGTGCTAATTATATTCATTCTAGTCATCTTTTCTAATTCTTATTCTCTCAAGTGAATTTCCTAAAAAAAAAAGAAAAAAAAAAACTCAATCAAATTTGTAAATAGAGCTATATACAATATGTACAGTACTGATACAAAATTATCATTTATGAAGTTGATGTTCTTGGGTTACCTTCCTAGCCAGCTAGAATATGAACAGTAGGGTCCTTACTTACTTCTTGGCAGAAGGATTCTTTTGAATATGAATGATGGTAAAGTCGTAGCTGATGTCCATTTACCATAACGGAGAACCAGACCTGTCGATGGTAACTAAAGTGACAGTGCCATTATTATGAACTTCATTAATTTCATATGGTCCCAGCCACCTTGTCTGTAATTTTCCAAGAAAATCCTAAAATCTGGAATCATAGAGAAGCGCCCAATCACCCTCTTGGAAGGATTTCTTATTGATATGTTTATCATTTTAGTTAGCTCTTTTTTGTTGAATAACAGTTGTGCGCTCCAAGGAGGACATGTGTGCTTTGTCCAACTCATTGAGTTGATGTAGGCATTGTTTATGTGCCTCTGTACGATCCAATCCAATATCCTAGGCCATCCTTAGAGTCTTGATCTCAAACTCAATTGGAAATATGGGTTCTTTACCATAGACTAAATGATAAGGAGAGTAGCCAATGGTGTTATTCCACATTGTATGATAAGCCCATAAGGCATTTGGAAGCTTGGTTGCCCAAATTTGACGATTTTTTGAGACTGTTTTTGTCAGAATTGCCTCCAAGACTTTATTGGTACTTTATACTTGCCCATTTTCCTATGGGTGGTATGGGGAAGTAACCTTGTGTTTAATGTGATAATTTTCCAGGATGGTCGTGATTCTATGGGTTGCAAACTACAACCCTCCATCAGTGATTACTTCCCTAGGTAATTCGTAGCGTACAAATAATTTAAAAATAAACTTAATCACTGCCTCCTCTGTTGCATTTGATAAGGATTATGCCTCTACCCATTTGGTCATGTAGTCCGTTGCAACTAGGATATAAGCCTTCTGATTTGACTTTGGGTTGAAGGGGCCAACACATTTTAGCACCGATCTCTCAAATAGTTCTGCAACTACTTGCGCCTTCAGGGGAATTTCATCATCTTGGCCTGGTCAACCCATCCATTGACAGTTGTCGCAGGTCTAGACATATTTATTTGCATCTATAAATATTGAGGTCCAATAATAGCCCATCTGTAAAATCTTGTGTCCAGTCCTGCGATCTGAAAAATGTCTACCACAGGGCTTTCCATGACCTGCCTTCAGTATGTCGTAGATTTCATCATCTCGTACACATATTCAAATCTAAAGATTATCCCTTGTGTGGAAGAGATATCCACCAATCCAGATGAATCATGCACTGTGCTAGACAATCAGTTTTCTTTCCCTTGATGATAGGTGTGTTGGTAGTTTCAAGGCTGCCAGATAATTTTCCACATCATCATACCAAGGTGGTTTAGAAGTGACAACGAACAAATGTTCATCTGGAAAGTGTTCTTCAACAGTCAAATAATCATTTGTTTTGGGTATGCGAGATGGTAAGTCTACGACAAGATTCTCTCTTCCGGGTTGATCTTTGATGGCAATGGAAAATTCTTGCAATATTAATAACCATCGAGTAACCCGTCCATTAATACTAGGTTTATTAGCTAAATATTTAATAATAGAATGATCAGTATATAAAATAAGTGATAGCCTGTTATATAATGACAAAATTTATTAATGGCATGTATAATGGCTAATTTTTTTTCCTGTTATTATATAATTTGATTCAGTGGGAGTAAGATTATTGCTGATAAAATAAATAGCATAGGGTTTCTTGTCTTCTTCCTGTCCAAGGACACCACCTATGGCGATATCTGATGCATCTATGGAGATGTGAAATGGTATTTTCCAATTTGGTCCTCTCAGCACCGGTGTTGTCGAAATCATCTTTTTGAGTCCTACGAATGCCACATCACACTTATCAGACCACTGAAATTCTGCATTACCAGTTAAATCATGTAAAGGTGCAGCATTTCTTGCAAAATTTTCTATAAATATGCGATAGTATCCTGAAGCGCCAAGAAAACTACATGCCTTAGTTTATGTACATGGTGTAGGTAGATTAAGGATTACCTCTATTTTTGTTGGGTCTACCCTAATTCCATCTGCAAAAATATAATGCCCTAGTACCACACCTTAATTCATCATCATATGACATTTTTCATGGCTTAAACAAAACCTGGTAGAAATGCACCTGTTCCAGTACCTTCTCCAGATTGTCTAGAGCTTGATCAAAGTCATCGCCATAAGGAGTGAAATAATTCCTGTAAACTTCAAGCCCTTCACTAATCAGATCGGAAAATATGCTCAGAATGGCCCTCTGGAATGTGGCTGGAGCATTACATAATCCAAAGGGAAATACTTTGTATGCAAAGGTACCCTAGGGACATGTGAATGTAGTTTTATCTTGATCTTCTGGGGCAATCCGGATATGATTATAGCCACTAAAACCATCTAGGAAAGAGAAAAAGTTCTTCCCTGGTAAGGTATCCAGGACCTGATCGATAAAAGATAAGGGGAAGTGTTCCTTCTGGGTAGCTTTGTTGAGTTCCCTGTAGTCTACATAGATTTTCCATTTCCCATTCTTCTTGGGAATGATCACTAGTGGGGAAACCCACCGACTGTCTGAGATAGGATATATAAAATCTAAATCCAACAACTTTTGTAATTCTTCTTTAACAATGTCCCTAATGTGGAAATTCAATCTTCTTTGGGGCTGTTAGATGGGTCTGGAATCTTTCTCAATATAAATATGATGTGTGCAGAGTTACAGATCAATTCCCTTCATGTCAGAATACACACAGGAAAAATCCTGCTGATATTTAGAAAGGATTTGAATAAGTTTTTGTTGTTGTTGCTCATTTAAATTAGCATTAATATTCAGAGACCTCCCTGGTGCATTCTCAACTGATTTGTTGTTATGGATAGCGGTAGTTGGGATTTGTTGTTCCATCAATACTTCCAGTGGGTCTCCCTATGCTTCACTATCTAGAACAAATTTTAGCATTTGGCATGTTGGGTTACTTATAATGGATGAGTTGTTAATGAAGCTAATGATCACATCATCCTCTAATTGGTTCTTGAGTCTGAGAGCTTCTTCTAGTGTGCGAGGGGATCGTAGATCCGTTTTTGGATATCTTGGTGGTGGAAACTACAGATGTATGATATTCAGGCTTGGTTTAGCTGGAGGATACAGGATGAGGTTCTTTTTAACACCTCCTCTAGCAATTTTCATGTTACCTGTGCGACATCCTATGTATGCATCTAATGTTGTGAGCCATGATCTTCCCAGTATTAATGGATTCCCATCGAGTCAACTTATTGGGTTGATGATGAGGAAATCTATTAGATATTCCCAAGAATCGACTAAAATTTATATGTCATGTAATGTGTCGACCGGTTTAACCACTAATTGATCAACCAATTGTAACATAATTGGGGTAGGTTTGAAGGAGTCGAAACCCAGGGTGTTGCAAGTTTCGATGGTCAGGATATTAATGGATGCCCCCAAATATACTAATGTATTTGGAAAAGAACAGCCCTGGATCTGAACTGTTACTATGGGGTTCCCTGGGTTTGCATATTTGATTGGTTCTTGTCTACCTAAAATGAGATCAGACAAGGATCCTACCACATGAAAAGTTCATGATGAATTTTTAACTTTCCTAACAGGCTTCCTCCCACATAATTCCTTGATTGTCTTTGCATAAATTGGAATGTTTTGCAGAGCCTACAGGAGTGGGATCTTAACATATAGATTCTTAAGTTCCCCTACAATGTCAAAGACAGGATACATAGCGAGTTTTTCTATCATCAACCTTTTGGGGAACGAGGGAGGAGGAGTTACATCCTTATCAGGATTCTGTTGTTCGACTATGTTTCCTCCCTGCTCTGTTTCTTCCGTTATGACCACAGTCGAGGGTGTTATTGTTGGTTGTATGTTACTTTCGTTCTCCTTCTCTTGGGGAACGTTAATTTCTTCAATAGATATTATGTGTCCTAACTTAAGTCGAAGTTCATTACACACTACAGAGTTGATTTCCCCATCCACATTCTCAATAATATGCATGAGATGGGATGGTCTATTATTGGGATTTGGGTGGGGTTGAGCTGGTAGATGAGGGCGCAATTGTGGTTGAAGATTCTAGGATAATTGGAGCAGATCTTTCAAAGTGGGTTGACTTTGAGGCCATCCCTATGGGTTGATTTTTCATTCCCATGGGACGCTGCCAATTTTGGTTCCTATTAGAGTTTTCGGCAGTCGTGTTGGGCCACTGTGAAGGAAAGGGGTTGTTTTTTGGATTATGCCAAGATGAGGTAAGGTATTGTGAGCTAGGCCAAGAAGGAATTGCAACTGGATGATTTGGCCAAGCGGGTTTTGGAGTCAGTTGATTTAGCCAAGGGGGGTTTGCAGCTGGATATTGTTGGGGTTGTCAGGTGGGGTTAGAAAATGATTGAACCTGCCATGTGTTTCCAAAATTTTGTTGTTGATTATACTTCCCAGAAAAGAAAGAGAAAGGATCTTGTAGTGTACCTTGGGGAGGAGCCTTCCATTGACGATGTTGGGCCATCAAATATATTGGTTATGTTTCCTCTTATGCCTCCTTGAAGACAAATTTTAATCCTGGGAGCGATGGGAATTGATCTGTTGCATGGTCTTTAGCACATATAACACACACTTGAACCACATCCAAAGGACATTCCCTTGGACCATGTTTTTTTCTGCATCGGTGGAAAATATAGCCAAAGTCTATTTTTCTTCTGCTTGTTTCTGCTTAGCCTGTAAGACATCCAATTGTCTAGTCAGAGTGCTCAAGATGTCGGTTTTGAAATTTTATAAGATATTACCGACTTTTTCTCGGGTAACTCCTCCGCTGGTAATATTTCTATTTCTGGTGAGAGGAGTCTGCATTCATGATCTGGTCCGTGTACTTCCACGTGAGCACCTGATACATAACTGAACAATTTTATCATAGGTTTCTTGATAAATATCACCCTTCCCCATTAAATTCAATGTTTCTACCCATTCATCCTTCATTCCTTTTATCAACGTGGCTTTGAGAACTTCACCTGGTATTGTACCATAAGGAGATCTTTGCAAATTATATTGGAACCTTTCAACATATTCTTCTAATGTTTCATTTTCCTTTGCAGTCATTTGAAATATTTCATCTTTTAGATCCTTGGTTCTACAATAATCCTGATATTTTGTCAAGAAGGCTTGTTTCATTTCATCCCATGAGTTTATAGTTCCCCCTCTTAATCCCATAAACCAACGCAAAGCTTCTCCTTTAAAAGTGGAAGGGAACAACTTTAGTTTTTGGGGTTTAGAGGTGTAGTCATAGCCCCTGCATAGGACACCAATTTCGAATAAGAATGCATCTAGGTCCTCTGAAATTAATCCATGAAAGGTTGGTATATTCTGCAAGGGAAATTCTTTCATAGGGGCATTAGCAACTGGATCAACTATCAGATATTCCAAAGTGGACGTCTGGCCTTGTGGTTGATTTGGTTGTGCCATTAGGTCGAAGATATGCCAATAATATTCATGAATTTCTTGGTCTGAGTGTTTTATTCAGGATGATTGATTTATTGATCCCCTAGGGGATTTGACTGCACTACCTCTATCTAGGATTTTAGGTATGCCCTTTCCTATCACAGGAGATCCAGGATTAGGTGGTGGTGATGGGTTTTCCTTAGCAACCCCGCTAGTCTCCCCTTCTCCTTCCTCCAGATTACAAGAATTTCCCTCGTCTAAAGGGTTGAGAGGTGGAAGATTTGTACTTTGAAAACTTTTCTCAGTCCCTCCAGTTTTGTTGTGAACCTCAGCATGGGCTGCAGTTGGTGAAATGTTTTCCTGAGGGATTTGGGTGGAGCCTCTCCTGGGTCCAACCAAAGCTTGAGATTCAACTTTTCAAGTGATGTCTTCTATGAAAGTCTTTCTCCGAGGGAGCATCGAGCCCTGGGCTTTGGTAGTTTTTGGTGGGGGTTTTGGTTTTTCAGTTTCTTTCTTCTTAGTCATACATACTTCATGAAAAATTTTAAACACCTATATAACCTCTATATATCAACTGGAGGTAGGCACTAGCATAAGCGTTTTACTTATTTCCTGCGTAGGTTCTTACCTTTCGTCTTCAATACCTCATCCTCCAGAGACACAACCTATGCTACCTTTGACACTCTCCCGGGCAACGCTGCCAAAATGGTGGGATCTAAAGATGTCCTAAAAATAGCCTTAGTTAACATTAATTTATAAACCCGAGGATTCGTCTTTTTATCTCAAGAATGTCAGCAAAATCTATG
>ML798232.1:48465-58891 GCA_009831015.1 Picea engelmannii | reverse complement strand
CACACTCCATATATGTTCACAGGTACTCCTGGAAATCGACCAATTGGTATTATATTGTGTTGATTTTCTAATTTTAACTGAAAAGGAGACCAGATTAACTTGGGTTTCCCCATCATCTCCCAAGTCTTCTTTTGTAACACATCAGACCCCAAGTCCAAGATAACATTATCCACATCATATTCCCCAATCTGCGCACTTAATTTGAATTCTCTGTTGGTCCTCTTTTTGCGCAGTACCTGTAACGTCCCTCGACCACCCGAGTCATGGACACACAACTACTTCAAAACCAAACTATTATGAAACCAATTGTAACATACCCTATTCTTAAGTCAATGAGCTATGCATGCTATGTTTGAGCTCATATATATATAATGCAATTTTAAATAGACATAAACATTCTTCTCATACTCATATTCATACACACAATATATATATAGGAAATTCTAATAACATTCAGACATGTACCTAAACACAACACTTAAACATAACATGTAAAATTAACATAGATTGATACTAATATTTTTATGAGAATACCACCAACTGCGTGCAGACCTTCAATGAACCTCCCAGCCTTAGACCACACTACTCCAAGCTATCAACAGTGGGTCACCCCTGAGCTGGAACTAAATTCCACCCAGGGTAAGGAAATCCTAGGCTAAGCTAAGGCTACATGAAGCTACAAAATGCAACAGGAAGGATTACCTCCAAGGATCCTACTTATGCCCACCACTCATAGAATATCATTCCCCACATTCTTGTCCCACCCCAGGAATATGCACCTTCATTGTTCCACAGTCCATCGACTTCTCCACTTCCTTTCCAAGGCTTCAGTAATAGGTTGATTCAGGAATTATCATAGCTTTGTAGCTATTGTTGGACTCCCTCCAGGATAAATCAATTCCCCAACAAACTCTCTCACCTGGAGAGAGTTTCTCATACACATGACAACATGCTTCTTCAACCACGGGCCTTACAACCCACCTCTTCAAACCACTATAGAAAAAATGGGTAAGGAAACATATGACTTAGCAATTACATAGGTTCACGATGGAAGAGGTTAACAATAGAGGAAATGGATCTGGCTGCATTCCTATTTAGTTCATGCATGAACATGACAAGGGATGGCAAGAATCGTGAGAATGAACCCGTTAGGAAAGATCACCAGCAATGGTCTGAATTCTCAGAATGTTGAGAGCCAAAATTGTCATAGAACCCTCCCAACAATGGAATTTCCCCAAATAAATTTGCATGCATCCTGGATGACGCTTGTCTCTCCAGGAGCTCATTCCTCTCCACTTGGAGTTTTGTTCCTCTCCCCAAAGGAACTTAGGATAACTGGGTTTATTTCCCAAATTGTAATAATTTATGAATTGCATTAGAATATTCCCTTAGTTTAAGTCCTCAAGCTTAGCCTCTTTTTCCTAGTCTCTCAACCCCCTTTCCCTTCCCTTCCTAGTGGGTCTTAGTCCCCCATAACAATTTCTTTATGGTTGGTCTACACACAACGATGTATTTTTATTAATAATCTGCATAATTACATATAGAAAAATAGGCTCACTGGCCTTAGCATATAGGCTCTCTGGCCTAATAAACACATAAGCCTACTTGCTTATAATTACTTGGATCACTAGCCTATACACATCATTAAACATCATTACAATTCAACAGGGTCTCATCCTTGGGGTATTACAATCCCCTCCCCTTATTTTTTCACTATCCTCAATGCAACTCATTTACATAACATCAACAAGATTTTCAAAATCTTCAAAAAGATGAGGGTAGTCTGCTTGCATAGCATCTTCATGCTCCCAAGTTGTGTCCTCGAGACCGTACTAGGTCCATTGGGTCTTTACAAGACTTATGGCTCGATTCTAAAACTGTTTGATTTTTCGATCCAGAATGCATACCGGATGCACTTGAAAATCTCTTTCTTGCTCCACCTGAATCACATTCCAATCAATATCATGATTATCATCAGACATATATTTCTTAAGAAATGATACATGGAATACATTATGTATATACATAGATGCAGGTAATGCAAGCATGTAAGTTACTGGTCCAATCCTCTCTAGGGTTTCAAACAAACCACAATATATGTCTGCCAACTTGGAACAGTTTCCCAACTTCATTGAACTTCTATTGGCCTTCACCTTCAAGAAAACATGATCACCCACTTTAAATTCCCTGTGATTTATGTACTTCTCGGCATAGCTTTTCTACTTGTCATGGGAAACCTTTAAATTTTGTTTAATCTTCATCATTTTCTCTTCCATTTCTATGAGCAAATCTGGCCCAACCACTACTTTGTTAGCTGGTTTGTCCCATCTTACTAGTGTGTTTCACTTTCTTCCATAAAGTGACTCAAATGGGCTCATCTTCAGTGATTTTTGGTACCCATTGTTGTAGGAAAGTTCTACCAAGTGTATATGATCTTCCAATTTAGATGGTTTTTCCATCATGTACATCATTAGCATATATTCTATCACTTCGTTCTCTCTCTCTATTTTCCCATCAGACTTTGAATGATAAGTTGTGTTGAAGTTAATATTTGTTTTGAACCCTTTGAATAACCCCTTCCAGAACTTTGAGGTAAATTTTGGGTCTTTATCAAACACAATTGTCTTAGGTATTCCATGCAAGCATGCTACTTCCCTCATATAGATATCAACAACATTGGTTTCCTTGTGAGTAACCTTCATAGGAATGAAATGGGTAGCTTTGGTAATATTTTCCACCACCACCATGATAGCATCATGCTTCTTTCTTGTTCTAGGAAATTTGGTGATGAAATCCATTGTCACCACTTCCCACTTCCACTCAGGAATGGGTAATGGCTCTGACAACCCATCTAGGTGTCTATGCTCAACAATATATTCAACCATCTCCCTCTTCATGCCTAACCAAAAATATTGGCTCTTGAATGTTGAAACTGTTTTATGATATCTTGGGTGCCTAGCATAAGGTACATTATGAATCTCTTTTAAAATCGTATTCCTCAATTCAGAATAATTGGGTACATAAATTTTGTTCATGTACAAAAGAATTCCATCAATTCCTAATTCATAATCTTCAACTTTATGTTTCATTTTTCCTTGCTGCAATTTTGTTACCAACTCCATGTACTGCAAATCAACTTTTGCAGACTCATAAATTCTACCTTTAAGATCAGTTTGATACATGCTAATGACTATAGCATGCATTTCATGCACTCTCCTGCTGAGTGCATCAACCATTTTGTTCTCTTTTCCTTTGATGTGCTTGATATCAAAGTCATACTCACAGAGGAATTACAACCATCCACGCTGCCTAGCATTCAACGTTGGCTGATCAAACAAGTATTTCAGACCATTATGGTCTGTCCTCAAATCAAACCTCTTTCCCATGATTTAGTGCCTCCACTTCTTCAAGGCATGCACTATGGTCATGAACTCCAAATCATGAGTGGCATAGAGACTTTCATGCTCTTTCAGTTTCCTAGATTCAAAACATATCACAAACCCATTTTGACTGAGGACTCCACCAATTCCTTCTTTGCATGCATCTGTGCAAACCACAAAATCTTCATTTGGATAAAAAATCCTCAGAATTGAAGCACTAGTTAACAACTGCTTCAATTTTTGGAAGCTCTTTTCACATTTTGTTTTCCATTGAGACTTCATTCTCTTCCTTTGCAAGGAAGTGATGGGGTGAGCTATTCTCGAAAACCCTGCAATGAGCCTTCTGTAGTAGCTAGCTAGACCCATGAAGGATCTAAATTATGTCACATTCTTAGGTGTTTTCCACCCTTTAATGGCCTCAATCTTTTTAGGGTCCACTGATATCCCTTCTTCAGATATGATATGCCCCAAATAGTGAATTGTGTTTTGATAAAATGAGCACTTGCTCAATTTGGCATATAGATAGTGCTCCCTTAACACTTGTAACACCATTTTAAAACGATCCTCATGTTCTTCTTCTGAATTGGAATACACAAGGATGTCATCCATAAAGATAATGACAAACTTGTCTAAATATTCCTGGAAAACACCATTCACCAAACACATGAAAACAAATGGTGCATATGATAACCTAAATGGTACCACTGTGAATTCGTAATGACCATACCTTTTCCTAAAGGGGGTCTTGCTGATGTCTTCATCTATGATCCTTACTCAATGATATCATGACTTGAGATCAATCTTTTAGAATATCCTTGCATCCTTTAAATTATCAAAGAGATCATCGATCCTAGGCAAGGGATACTTGGTCTTTATAGTCAATTTGTTCAATTCTCTGAAATCCTTACTGAATGATATCATGACTTGAGATCAATCTTTTAGAATATACTTGCATCCTTTAAATTATCAAAGAGATCATCGATCCTAGGCAAGGGATACTTGGTCTTTATAGTCAATTTGTTCAATTCTCTGAAATCGATGCACAATATCAATGTCACATATTTATTCTTCACAAACAAGATTGAGGCACCCCAAGGTGACACACTTGGGCATATATACCCATTTTTAAATAGCTATTCAAGCTACATTTTCAACTCCTTCAACTCCGGTGTACTCATTCTATAGGGAGTGTTTGATACTAGAGTGGCTCCAAGCATCAAATTTATAGAGAAATCAATATCTCTCTTTGGGGGTAGTTCTGGTATCTCCTTGAACACATCCTCAAAATATTCCAGGACTGAATGATCCTCCATATTTGGAACCTTATCCTTAGGTTCTTCTTCCATATGAGCTGCAAATATTTAGCATCCTTTCCTGTAAAACTTCTTCAGTTGCATTTTTGAGATCTCACAAACAATAATTTCCTTAGGAATTCCTTGGATTGTTCTTGGGTTCCCTTCCTGATCTAGGAAAGTAAATTCCTTGTTATGACAGTCTAAGATAGCATGGTGTTGGTCCAGCCAATCCATACCAATCAGACAGTCATATGAACCCAATGGCAGGATGTTCAAATCTGCCTTGGTAATTATCCCATTCATGTCCACTAGACATGATTTAACCAACTCAAAAAAAATTCTCTTGGCTCCTATAGCCATATGTACCAGCCAATATTTTTCATGCTTGCTACTTGGAAAAATCAATCTTTCCTCAATTTTAGGATCTATGTAACTATGACTAGCTCCTGAGTCTATTAAAATAGTAAGGGCATGGTTATTGATCATACCTTCAACTCCAATCATGTGTGATTGAAAATATGATTTATTGTTTACATTGTGGACATCTCTCACTTTGTCACCTTTGTGAGGACAATATCTATAATTTTGGTATCCTTTACATCCCCAACATTGAATGGGTGTCTATCTTGTCCTTTTCCCACCTAACTCAACCATTCTATGCTCTCTAAAAGATGGATGTCCTTGAGGATTGTTTCTAAAAAATGGAGGCTTGTTCCCCTTCTTCCTTTGTTCCTAATTAAACTTCTTCTTGTCCTCCCAAGACTTCTGGAAAGTAGGCCTGACTTTTTTCTGATCATATAAGCATGTTTCTCTCCTTATGGTTTCTTCCAGAGTCTTGGGATCATCATATTGGATTTTATCACTGATGAAAGATGGCATCCCACTCAAGTACCTTTGAATATTCATTGTCTCATCCTTGATGAAGGAGACATACTTCAACATATCTAAGAATCTCCTTTCATATTCATCAATAACAATGCTTCACAGTTTAAATTAAAATAACTATTTCATCCTTTTATCATAATACCTCTTGGTCAGACATTTCTTCTCAAATTCCTCTTGAATTCCTTCCAAGTCACATTTTTATCCCTAATGTGCTGCACTTGCTCAAGCTGATCCCACCACATGGATGTCTTTCCCTTCAGTTGATAGATGGAAATTCTTCCCTCTTCATGAGAAGAATAGTTATACAATTGGAAATACTTCCTCATGCCTAGCAACCATGTCTCATAATCTTCATCCTTCTTGTGCTCTCCATCAAAAGTAGCAGGTTTGATCTTATTCATTTCTCCCTTCAACGCATACACCCCAGACCTCCTATGTTGATTCCTCATAGGGGATGGAATTCAGATACTATGTGATATCCTATGGGAATTCTTTTGGGAGTTATGGTGATGTCTGTTACCACTCCTTTATCTTCCTTTCTTCTTAGGGGTCCTGTGAGTTCCTAATTTGTTGGAGCCACCTTCCTTATACAACTTATTTTCAATTATTTCCAGGCTTCAAATTAACTTGATGTTGAAGTCTTCTTTTTGTTCCTTGGCCTTCATAAGCCTCTCATTATTAGCCTTGTGTCGTTGGACATCTGTTTGAAATATTCTGAAGGTCTCAACCAGATTTATGTCTTCCTCCTTCTCTCCTCCATGTCCACTGGAGTTGGTTCCTTCCATATCCAACTGGATATTCAACCCTCTGATTTCATCTTCTTGACTGAAGGCTACCTGTGTATCCTCCATCACTCTACACTCCGTGTTGACTCTGATCTGACAACTGTTAATTCTGCAAAAATTGTGCAGGCAACAGAACTTTGTCAGTCTAACTGTTCTTGGTAATTCCATGAAAACATGAACCATTCTGATTCATTAATATATCATAATTATTTCTATGGATTTCTTGAGAAATTGACTATTTAGATCCAATTTCTAGGTGAACAGTTATCTTCTACTATTCAAGACCTTTCCAATGGCTACTTCGATGCTCAATTCTGAGTTTTGAGTAGGAAGTTATGGATATTTGAACAATCTATTTTCTAAGTGATGCAATCCTATACATGGAATATTCCAAATCAGAGTCTAATTGGCTCTTGGATCCATGTTGGATCCCTCCTTCAGGTTCACATGCCTTTCTTATTCCTTTAGGTGTAGGTCTGTACAATTAAAAGTCTCATGGGCTCCTTCTCTAAGCCATTTTTCTACTCCCAAAACAAATTTCGGGCACTAGTCCCTTTCCTTCGACACCCAAATTCATATGACCAGGGGTTGTGACCCCGCTCTAATAACTAGGTGCTTGTCCTTTTATTTAGGCCTCCAGGGCTCTGGAACATCGGAAATTTGGAGGATCTTAACCCATTACCATACATTTTCCCCGAACGTTGATTCTTTGAATACTCAGAGGACATACTGATCAACGGTCCTTATTCCTCGTTTAGATCTATGGTGGATCAGAGCTTCGGGTTTTCGGGCTTTGACGGTTTTCAAAGCACTAAACTACCAATCTCCCAAAGTATCAATCAACTGGAGATCCTCTCCCTTACCTCCATGTGTCATCTGTTATCAACAGTCATGATGGAATCCAACCTTTAGGCCTCCAGAATTCCTTGACCTCAACTACTTATACCTTGAATCCTCCGTACCATGAGATATACTGTCGTGTGTCCCCTCTTGATGGACGACAATGATTTACTTTGATCTTCAGAGATTCAGGGTTTTCTCCTTCCTCTCAATCCATTCCTTCCAAACGTCGAAGTGGTGAACCCCTAGGGTCCACTTAGTACTGCACACATAGGTGCTACATGGAAGATTCTGAGAAGCGAACACGTGGCCTAATATGAGGGGTGACACGTGTCAAGTTCTAATTGCAAAATCAGCCTTTCAAAAGCACAAAACACACTAAAATGTGGCATGCATATTGTATGTCCACATCACCCCAGGTGATGTCACCAAGCCACGTCACTTTGAAACTTTGGGACTTCGGGACTCTGGGACTTTGGAGGTCTAGAAGTTCTTCCAACAACTTTTCCCCGAATGTTGAACTCTCGAACAACTTAACCTCTTGGGGCCCACATAGTACAGTTGTCACCAATCAAAGTGGTGACGCATGGACCCACCATCAAGTGACATGTGTCAGGTCCCAATCGGTCCTAAGAGCCTGTCAAAAGAAAGGAAACAAGTGACACATGGTAGACCTAGGTACGTCCACATCACCCTAGGTGGCATCATCTTTCCACATCATACTTGACGCTTCATGACTTCGGGGATTTCCTATCTTCGACACTTTCCCAAAACTATTGAACTGTAGAATTGGTCCACGTCACCCCCAATGACGTCATCATGTCACATCACCTCAGAATCTGAGACTTCGGTAATTTATTCACATTGACACTTTGTCAAAACTCTCGAATTGTCGACCACTAAAGGTTGCCTCCCATTGCTTCGAGACTTTGTTGCTTTCTCCACCGTGCAACCTCCAAGGTATTTCCCTGAACGCTTAAGTGCCAAACCACAAGAGAAATCCAACGAATCTCCTCCCCTCGAATCATCTACAGGAAAGAATCACTCGGGACTTCGGAGGATTTAGTTGTTGAACACCCCACAACCCCCAAACTGTCGAAATTTTCTTAATATGACACATGTGTCCGTGGGAAATGGATGGTCCAGATTAGTTCTAGACTTCATAAGTTTTCTCTTCTTATAGATTTAAAACAGTTGGAGGGGAAAAGTCTGAAGGACTTTTATTCTTAACCTTCATGCACCTTCTCCCGATCTAACGGTTGTGGGAGATCTGTCTCCCTTCGAATAGATCCAACAACCCAATTTAACATTGCATCCCAATACCACATCTGTCATGGTTTATCAAACCTATATACACAGCCAAGGTGTTCCCCCAACGCCCTCCTAGCACTATGTACATCAATTTATTGTGGAAATTTAACTCTAAATTCCACATTCGTGGCCCATCCTAGTTCAGTGTGGAAAGATTATAACATTCCTCGGCCACCCTGGACATGGACATGCCACTACTTCAAAACCAAAATGTTCTGAAACCAATTGTAACATAACCCAGTCTTAAGCCATTGGGCTATGCATGCTTTGTTTGAGCTCATAAACATAAACATATATATATAATGAAATTTCAAACACACATAAACATTCTTCTCATACTCATATTCATGTGGAAGCGACAATAAACACATACATGAAATATATATAGGCAATTATGATAACATTCATACATGTACCTAAACACATTATTTAAACATAGCATGTAAAATTAACATAGATTGGTGCTTATCTTTTTATGAGAAGACCATCGACTGCATGCATACCTTCCATGAACCTCCCAGCCTTAGTGATCTAAAAATGAAGAAGACATGAAAAACTTGAAAAATTATTGCAAGTGAATGTTATGTGTTTAAAGAAAATGGATCAGTTTGCAACACATAGATTAAAGGATTAATTATGCAAATTACATATAGATAACAGCATAATCATTGAACATAAACACATAAGCACAACAATTGATAAAGGAGTTCACCCCTCTCTTGGGCTACATCTCCTGGTCCAGCTTCCAATGGATCATTATTATTAATTTCTCAAACAATGCTCAAAAACATGCCTTACAATGCACAAACTGACAAACCAACTGCTCCAATGGCTTCAGAGCATCCAAAAACCCCTGTCTGGGCTCTTTCGTCACCTCAATCGGTCGAAAAACGAAGAAGTTAGGCCTCCTAGAAGTCCCCCCTTCAAGCTTGTTGTCTCTGCATCTACAAAATGCACCCTTCTTGATTGAACCTGGCTCACACGCATTTTAAAGTGTGAAAACCCAACACCGGGTGCAACCACGCCAATGGTGCAAACCGTAGAATGGTTAAGGGCGCGCCAGCCCCTAACCACCTAGGCACCTGGGCGTATGGGTCATGTGACCTCGCGCATGGGAAAAGGTGGTTAAGTCGTTATAGAACCGTGTAACTTCCCTCCGCGCTCCAGGTCGCGGGCATATGGCACATGATATATGACCAAGGGTTATAAAAACCCCACGCACCAACAACCATGCGCATACATATAATATGGTCACATGTTTATGTAATAGGACCACGGGTCGGGGCTAAGCCCCGACCCGAACCCCCGCCAAAACGATACTAAATGCAACTTAAATATAATATTACCCGCATACATATTAAGAAACAATCGGTGACATGTTGGTTAGCGGAGGTTTGTGAAGACTTTACATAGTGGGGAAGGTCCGGGGGTCGAACCCCGCGGACTCCCATAAATTTTAATACAACCACTTAGCCAATCAACGAGTGACACGTGGTGCCCACGGATTGGGCCACATGTCCTCATATCATTTGCCACCCAAAGGACACGTGTCATCTCCTGGTTCTCCAACTGTCAACCAACCATATGTTGCCACATCACTACCTGACACATCATCGTATGGCCTGTACGGCCCTGCCACATCAGACCGTACAGACTGTACAGTGAGCACCAATTCTTTTTGCCTGTTTGACTTGACGAACAAATCGTGATAACTTCTCCATACAGAGTCTGTTTGACAAAGTAAATATACCGCCGGAATCAGGAAGACGAGACGGACGCAATGGCATTGATTTCGTTGTATTTCGAGCACTTTAAAATTTGAGCAAAATTTGATCCCCTGATCACACCTCCCCATTGGAAAGCTTTTGGACCTCCAAAAGACTATTTTCAGTCTATGTGAAGATGAGGGTATAGTTCCCTCACCCTTCCA
>ML798232.1:26966-44395 GCA_009831015.1 Picea engelmannii | reverse complement strand
TTAGCATCAGAAACAAAACTGGCAAACAATCAAGTCTTCAAAAACCAGTGCTCTGATACCAACTTGATCTAAAAATGAAGAAGACTTGAAAAACTTGAAAAATTATTGCAAGTGAATGTTATGTGTTTAAAGAAAATGGATCAATTTGCAACACATAGATTAAAGGATTACTTATGAAAATTACACATAGATAGCAGCATAATCATTGAACATAAACACATAAGCACAACAATTGATAAAGGAGTTCACCCCTCTCTTGGGCTACATCTCCTGGTCCAGCTTCCAATGAATCATTATTATTAATTGCTCAAAAAATGCTCAAAAACATGCCTTACAATGCTCAAACTGACAAATCGACTGCTCCAATGGCTTCAGAGTGTCCAAAAACCCCTGTCTGGGCTCTTTTGGCACCTCAATCGATCGAAAAACGAAGAAGTTAGGCCTCCTGGAAGTCCCCCCTTCAAGCTTGTTGTCTCTGCATCTACAAAACACACCCTTCTTGATTGAACCTAGCTCACACGCATTTTAAAGCGTGAAAACCCAGCACCGGGCGCAATCGCGCCAATGGTGCAAACCGTAGAATGGTTAAGGGCATGCCAACCCCTAACTGCCTAGGCACCTGGGCGTATGGGTCATGTGACCTCGCGCATGGGCAAAAGTGGTTAAGTCATTATAAAACTGTGTAACTTCCCTCCGTGCTCCAGGTCGCGGGAATATGGCACATGATATATGACCAAGGGTTATAAAAACCCCGCGCGCCAACAACCACGCGCATACATATAATATGGTCACATGTTTATGTAATAGGACCACGGGTCGGGGCTAAGCCCCGGCCCGAACCCCCGCCAAAATGATACTAAATGAAAATTAAATATAATATTACCCGCATACATATTAAGATACAATCGGCGGCATGTTGGTTAGTTGAGGTTTGTGAAGACTTTACATAGTGGGGGAGGTCCGGGGGTCGAACCCCGCGGACTCCCATAAATTTTAATACAACCACTTATCCAATCAACGAGTGACACGTGGCGCCCACGGATTGGGCCACGTGTCCTCATATCATTTTCCACCCAAAGGACATGTGTCATCTCCTGGTTCGCCAACTGTCAACCAACCATATGTTGCCACATCACCACCTGACACATCATCGTACAGCCTGTACGGCCCTGCCACGTCAAACCGTATAGACTGTACGGACTGTACAGTCAGCACCAAATTTTTTTGCCTGTTTGACTTGACGAACAGATCGCGATAACTTCTCCATACGGAGTCCGTTTGACAAAGTAAATATACTTCCAGAATCAGGAAGACGAGACGGACGCAATGGCACTAATTTCGTTGTATTCCGGGCACTTTGAAATTTGAGCAAAATTTGATCCCCTGATCACTTAGACCACACTACTCCAAACTATCAGCATTGGTTCACCCCCGAGATGGGACTAAACTCCACCCAGGGCAAGGAAATCCTAGGATAGACTGAGGCTACATGAAGCTACATAATGCAACAGGAAGGATTATCTCCAAGGATCCTACTTACACCCACTGCTCACAGAATCTCATTCCCCACATGCCTGTCCCACCCCAAGAATATGCACCTTAATTATTCCGCAGTCCATCGAATGCTCCACTTCCCTTCTAGGGCTTCAACAATAGACCAAATCAGGAATTATCAGAGCTCTATAGCTGATGCTAGACTCCCTCCAGGAGAAATCACTTCCCTAGCAAACTCTCTCACATGGAGAGAGTTGCTCTCAGGCCTGACAACCTGATTCTTCAACCACGGTCCTGACAACCTGCCTCTTCAAACAACAATAGAAAAAATGGGTAAGGAAAGGGATGAATTTGAAATTACAAAGGTTCACGATGGCATAGGTTAAATAATGGTGAAATGGATGTAGTTGTGTGCCTGTTCAGTGCATGCGTGAACTAGCCAAGGGATGCAACAAATCATGAGAATGAACCCGTCAGGAAAGATGGCCAACAATGGTCTGAATGCTTAGAATGTTGAGAGACATAATTGTCAGAGAACCCCCCCCCCAATGATGGAATTTCCCCACATAAATTTTCATGCGTCCTGGATGACACTTGGCTCTCCAAGAGCTCGTTCCTCTCCAGTTGGAGTTTCATTCCTCTTCCCAAAGGAACTTAGGATAATTGGGTTTATTTCCCAAATTGTAATAATTTAGGAATTACACTAGAATATTCCCTTGGTTTTAGCCCTCAATCTTAGCCCCCTTTCCCTTCCCTTCATAGTGCGACTTAGTCCCCCATAACTCTTTCTTTGTGGTTGGTGTACATGCACCGATGTATTTTTATTAATAATTTGCATAATTACATATAGAAAAATAAGCTCACTGGCCTTAAAATCTAGGATCTTCATCCAAATAAACACATAACCCTACCATCTTATAATTACTTGGCTCACCAGCCTATAAACATCAATAAACATCATTACAATTCAACAGGGGCTTGACTTTGGGGTATTACAGTACCTGATTCACTACCCTTTGTGCAATAGGAGTTTCCCTTTCTTTCGCGCAATGATCAATCATTTCATATAATGCATTCAACACAATTTTATCTTTCATTAAATCTACACAACTTCTCAGGAACTCTCTTAGATTAATTACCTTCCCAAGTGGCTTCTTTGGCATAGTATGATCACATACATGAGGCACGAATGATGTTGATGATACCCAATCCAGTCCTAGTATCTCTTTTATTTCCCTCTGATACATCTCCTTTTCTTATTGAGGGTTGAATGTTCGCATAGGTCATGTTGATTTACTTACCCATTGCTCATCCTTCTTCCCTCCATGCATCATATCAGCCCTTTTTCTAGTTCCTTCGCGTGTAACAACTGTTATTCTAGGTCCTTCATTACGTTTTTCAAACGATATTTTCTATACATTCTGATTTGGGTTCTCGTTCAATTTTCCTCTTGCCTTCCACTTTGCGAGTAGTTGAGGACAATATTCTATTGCATGGTCCAATTCTCTACAGTATGTGCAGGTTGTATAAGGGTTCGGGTAGTCACGTGCTAAGTGTCCTAGATGATTACAATTGTAACATACTATTGGTCCTCTACCCCCTCTGCCAAAATTTCCTCTATTTCCAAGATTAAATCCTCCCTGATTATTATACTATGGACCACCTCCTTTTGTCACAACATTCTCCTCCTAAATTTTGTACATATCTAAAGTGTGCTCTCTCATCAAATCGAATGTGCGACAATCCTTCGATTCATGCCCAACTGACTTGCATAAGTTGAAAAATAAGTTCCTTGGCCTACTCTAATATTTTTTTAGTAACGGACACTTCATAGGATGATGTCCCCATTTCTTACATATTTCACAATATTCCCCTCCTGGTAATGGATTTGGTGCCCTAGTCACCAAATACTGTGAAAATGTTGAACATTCATCCTTGTGGTGGCCTTCAGTTATACACTTGGTACACTAGACTTGTTCTTATTTCTCCTTCCCTTTTGTAAGTTCTTCCAGTTGAATTTTCAAGGAAACTAACTCCATTTGGAGTTGTGCCATCCCTCCACTATATCCTACAGGGGATGCTTCCAATTTCATTGCAATATCCAAAGCTATGAGTTGCAATGCAACCTTCTGTTGAAGCAATGACCTGTGAATGTCACTCTTGATGTTGTTTGTCACGGATATGGAATGTTAGTCTACCCATCAGATCCTTAAAATGTTGGTCATAATCCAAGACCGATTCAGTCTGCGCCTATTTGATCTCCTTTAACTCTGTAATGTACTGTGACTCAGAATTTGGCTTCTTGAATTCTTTCAACAATGCTTGTCTAATTTATTCTAACCTCTTGGCTTGTATTGTAGGCATGGTACTCTACAGTTTCATGTAACATACTAATGCGCAACCTCTAAAGGTGGTTCCCAACTACAGAATATTTACATCCTCATCCTAGAGATTCTTTGCAACCCAAAGTTTCTTGCAGACAAATAGATTTTGTTCTGGGTCCTCTGACCCAACTCCCTAGAACTCAAGTAGTCTAAGGGTGTTGTCAACCCCTGTCATGTTTCTTTGTGTAGTACTTCCCCTAAGTGATGTTGGTTGACTATGAATCTGTCCACTACTTCCAACGCTCTGGTTGTTGCTACTTTGTCTACCCTTGTTAACTATGAGTTCTTTTGACAAATCCTTGAATGTAATTTATGATCTAGGTGACACACACATGGTCATGGAATTGACACAAGATCCTGTCTGAGTATGAATTACTAGCCCTTCTATTATGGGACTAAACTAAGAATTATCTTCCTCTCCTTCTATGTATGGTATCTCTACGATCTATATCATTGTGCAGGGTTTTCTTCCCTCATGCTCACTATGTAGCTCTCCTTTCTCAGCCCCAATATTTCACCTCTTACACCTTCTTCCATTGTGCATAACTCAAAACTCACCTTCTTCTTATGATACAACTTCTTTGGTTCTTTGTGTCCTTAGTCCCTCCCTTCCTTCAATTTTTCCTTCATTCTTTCCTACCTTCAAATGATCCTCTTTTCATCCCATGGTTCCCCTATGTTCACAAATCCCCTTACAAATCAGAGTCCATTTTCATTACACACTTTTCACATGAAAACATATTTATCCACGTACCCAATGATTTCATAAACCTTCCATGTGGACTTTGAAGAAATCCATCTCTGCAACACTGTATGACTGGGTACAATCCATTGCAAATTTTGTAATATATCCTCCCAATATACTTTCCAACAAGAAATAAACTGCGTGAGAAGTATTATTACTTACAAAATTCAACTACCTTACCAACTCAGGAGTCCATTCCTCATCGTTGCGGTTCGATACTTTTCAGTATTCTCCACCAATATTTCTAACTGCTCAATCAAAATAATCAGAAATTCTCCAAAGAAAATCTCATGCAGCTCTATGTACACATACATTTGCATCCATCACTCGTCACTCATCTAAGGGTCTCTATTCTCTTTTAGAGAAAATTCTCATGCCTTCCCTTCTAGCCATTCTAAGAACTCTTTCTTAGTTGACCTCCAAAACATTCCCTCAATCATAGATTATGGGTCCCGACAATGGAACCATTTGTTGGCGCGCAATTATAAGACCCTATGTTCAAGTTATCTTAACCAACAAAACCTTCAGACACCGGCCCTTTCGACATCACCTACATGCAAGTGAAGTCTCACCCAAGGCATCTATTGGGGCTACAAGAATCAAGTTTCTATAGTAGTGTGGGAATGGGAGGCGTTCATCTTATTCATTCTTAGCTATCTGCTCTATGCACATTATCTTGTATTTGTTCTCCCTTGTTTACATAGTGAATTCAAATATATAGTACCATTATACTTCACATTACAGCATAATAACATTCATAACTATTCTGCAGTGATCAAATAATCAACATATATGGTCTATTATGCAGAAAGGGAATATTCATGATCAATCACTTAAAATACAAGTAGACACAATATTTAATGTGGTTCACCCAAATTTGGGCTACGTCCACAACGACAAGCTTCTTTATTATTCTTGTTGTAATTTTCTCAGGCTTGCGCACTACACTTACAATACATATATCGTGCTATGTTTCTCTCCATATTTCCTAACCTCTCTTTAGTGAAAGCCTCTGTCTTTGCAACTTCTCCCTAACATTCAAACATAAACTCTTCATTCTCAGTCTAATCTGTCACTTTCCTCACAAAAAAACCTGACAAGACAAAAGAAAACATAACATACCCAATGAACCTCATAACCAAACAAGAGAACCCTTAATATTCCCAACCTATTACATATTTATACATGAATTATAGGGCTCAAAAACCTACTTTTCTTATCCCAGAAACCCAATTACATCTTATCTTGACTCGTGACAATTCATGTTGACTCACTTTTTGGGCTTGATTTTCTTGCTTTTATGTCAGTATGTTTCTTTTTCACTCTCTACTATTGTTCTTCCTGCTTTTGCACGTCTTTCTTCTTTTGTCATGTTGAATTGTTATCCTTCCTTTTAACCTATTTTATTCTCTTTCTTTCTTCTCCTACTAAGTACGTTCTTACTACACACTTCCCTCCTAAATGTGGTTTCACTGTGCACTCTAGAGCTTGAATGTGCTTTTACTTCACACTTCACTCCTTCCTTGTCTTCTTTCTTCTTATGCTGCGCATATACTCCATACTTAGGATTTCCATGAAAAATGTATCCAAAATTCTTGTCCAACACCAACAATATGTATTGCATTCCTTCCACTTAACATTTGTCACCTTTGAAAGTAACATTACGCCACTTGGTGATCTATTCCCTACCTTCAGGAACTTAGGATAAAAACATATCCATAACATTACATTTTTCTAGAAATATTATTAAAATATTTCCCCAAGACTTACGACCCATCCCCTTTTTCCCTTTTTCCGTTGGAGTAGGCCCCCCATCTCTCTTTTTCTGATTCAGTCAGTGCACAACGATGCAATATTATATTAATATTCATGATTATATTTACATGGATAGGCATGTTGGTATATCTTCGTCTAGGCTCACCAACCTCATAATCACATAAGCTCTCTAGCCTCCATACATATCCATTCATTCTCGTGCACTAACCCAAGTACATGAAACATAGTGCAATATGCACACTTACCCAGGTTCACGCAACACATATATTGTGTGCACCCTATCTTTGTTAACACTTCTTTGTGCACTACTCTAATGCACACAACACCAAAATCCATGTTTTAATGGATAACCATCCTATATATACATTACATAAACCATTAACATCAATGACTCATCAACCTATATGTACAATTACAAAGGGTCCCGGATCAGGGACATTACAATCCCCTCTCCCTTATTTGTCTATTGTCCTCATTGCATCATATACACATGCACATAAAAAATTTCAAACATCATAAAAAATATGATGATACTCTGCTCACATAGCATCCTCGCGCTCCTAGAATGCATCCTCAGGACCGTACCAAGTCAATTGGACCTTTACTAGATCCATGACTTGATTCTAGAGCTACTTGGTTTTTCTATCCAAGATGCAAACCGGTAGCACTTGAAATCCTCCTTCAGGCTCCACTTGAATCACATTCCAATCAATGACATGATTAGCATTAGTTACATACTTCTTAAGCAATGAAACATGGAAAACGTTATGAATACACAAGGACGCAAGAAATGAAAGCATATAAGTGATGGGACCAATCCTTTCAAGAATTTCAAATGGCCCACAATAATGTGCTACTAACTTATAACACTTTCCCAACTTTAGGGAACTGCACTTGGCCGTTACTTTCAGGAACATGTTATCACCCACTCCAAATTCCTTGTGGGTTCTTCCTTTACCTGTGCGACTTTTCTTCTTGTCTTTGGTAGCCTTTAAATTATTCCTAATCTTTACCATTTTCTCTTCCATTTCCCAGAGTAAATTTGGCCCAACTACTGCGCAGTTTTTTAGGTTATCCCAACTTATAGGCATGTTGCACTTTCTACCATAAAGTGCTTCAAACAGGATCATGTTTAAGGATTCCTGATATCCATTGTTGTAAGAAAACTATACCAAATGGATTTATTCTTCCCACTTGGATGGTTTATCCATCACATACATCCTCATCATGTCTTCAATCACCTGATTTACCCTCTTGATTTGACCATCTAACTTAGGGTGATATGTTGTGCTGAAATTCAAACTTGTTCCAAATCCTTTGAATACCCCTTTCGAAAAGTTTGAGGTGAACTTGGAATATCTATTAGGCACAATTTTCTTAGGAATACCATGCAACTTAGAAACTTCACGCATGTATATCTCAACAACTTCAGTTTCCTGGTGCGCTGACTTCACTAGAATAAAATGGGCAACTTTACTAATCTTGTCCACCGCCACCATAATAGAATCATGTTTCTTAGCAGTCTTAGGAAACTTAGTTATGAATTTCATAGTCACAACTTCCCACTTCCATTCAAGAATGGGAAAAGGATGCATCAAAACAACTATATTTCCGTGCTCATCCTTGACCTTCTAACATTCAAGACATATCACAATGAAATCCACAATTAGTTTTTCATACCTACCCAAAAGTATTGCTTCTTGAATGCAACAATTTTATTTTGGTATCATGGATGTCTATCATAAGGAACCTTATGAATCTATGAAAAAATTAGGTTCTTCAACATTTGATCATTTGGCACATATACTCTATGTCTATACATGATGCTCCCATCCTCTCTCAACTCATATCCTTCCAACGTCTACTGCGACATAACTTGTTGTACAGTCGCATTTGTATCCATATAACGCAAATCTGATTTGGAAACTTCTTAAATTATACCGCACAAATATGTCTGGTACATGATAATGGTTGTAGCATGCATCTCATGCATCCTCCTGTGAAGTGTGGCAGGCACCTTGTTCTCTTTTCCTCTAATATGATTTATGTCGAAGTCATACTCATTGAGGAACTTTAACCAACTTCTTTGTCTAGAATTCAAACTTGGTTTTTCAAACAAATATTCCAGACTACAATGGCATGTTATCAACTTAAATATTTTATCCATGAGATAATGTTGCCACATCTTCAAAGCATGCACTATGGCTGCCAATTCCAAGTCACGCGTAGCATAGAGACTTTCATGTTATTTCAACTTTCTTGACTCATAGCACACCACATGTCCATTTTGTCTCGAGTCTCCACGAAGTCCTTCCTTGCATGCATCCATGCACACACCAAATTATACATTTGGATCAATAATCCTCAAAATTGACACACTTGTTAACAAACCCTTCAAGTGCTGAAAACTCCTTACACAATAAGGAGTCCATTCAAATCACACACCTTTCTTCTGCAGGGATGTAATTGGATGAGCAATCTGTGATAATCCTTCAATAAACCTTCTATAGTACCCTTCTAGTCCTATAAAGGATCTCACTTATGCTACATTTATTATTGTCCACCATTCCTCATTGGATTTTATCTTCACTGGGTCCACAACTATTCCTTCCTCTGAAATGATATGACCTAGATAGTGAATTTGTCGTTGATAAAATGAACACTTTCTCAACTTTTCATAAAGTTGATGCTCCCTCAAAACCTGTAATACCATCCTCAAGTGTTTCTCGTGCTCTTCCTTAGGCTTTGAGTAAATAACAATGTCATCCAAAAACATAATGAAAAGCTTATCTAAGTAATCTATGAAAAACTCCATTCAGTAAACACATGAAGACAATTGGTGCATTCGACAACCCAAATGGCACCATTGTGAAATCATAATAACCATACCTTTTTCTGAAGGTAGTCTTACTGATATCTTCCTCTTTAGTTCTTACTTAGTGATAACCAAATATGAGCTCTATCTTTGAAAATATCCGTGCACCTCTCAATTGATCAAACAGATCATCTATCCTTGGAAAATGATACTTTTTCTTCACTGTTACCTTATTCAACTTCTTGAAGTTGATACAAAGTCTCGATGTACCATCCTTCTTCTTCATGAACAAAATCGTCTTACCCCAAGGAGACACACTGGGGCGTATGTATCCCTTCTTCATAATTTCTTCAAGTTGCATATGCAACTCCTTCATTTCTGACATACTCATTCTATAAGGAGTCTTGGATACAGATTCTTATCTCAACATCAGATTAATAGAGAAGTCAATATTTCTTTTCAGAGGCAATATCAATATCTCTTTAAATACATCCCCAAATTCTTTTAGTACTGCGCAATCTTCCACACTTGGAACTTTATCCTTAGGTTCCTCTTCCAGGTGCGTTGTGAATACTTGAAACCCTTTCCTATAACATTTCTTCAATTGCAATGTTGAAACTTCTCTGAGAGTCATAGCTCTTGGAATTCCTTGAACTAAACTCAAATTTCCTTCCTCATCCAAGCAAGTGAATGTTTTATTGTAACAATCCAGGACAAAATGATGCCATACAACCAATCCATACCAATGAGGCAATCATACGAGCCCAAAGCTATAATATTCAAATTATCCTATGTGCGCAGTCCATTCATCTCCAATGGACATGCCTTAACCATCTCATTGATTTTCCTTTTGTATCTTATAGCTAACTGCACCAACCAAGGTTTCCTAATCTTGTTTCTTGACAGATGAAATATTTCCAACATCTTAGCATCTAGATAACTATGACTAGCTCCTAAGTCAATTAAAATATCAATGGGTTGGTCATTAATCTTGCCTTCCACCTTGATCATGTGTGACTGGAACTCAGCCTTCTTGTTATCTAGCACAACATAAATCCTTGGCATATTTCTACCCATGTCCTCCATTGTTGCAACTTTCTACACACTTCCTCACTTTATCACATCTTTGAGGTCAATCTATGCACATATGATTTTTTCCACAACCCCATCACTGCATAGGTTGTTTCCATGACTTTTGTCCCATTGTCTCCGAAATTTTGGGATCCTAAAGAGTCTTTTTTCCTTGTGCAATATTTCTGAAAAAATGGTGGCTTCGCTCCCTTCTTATTCTTTTCCACCTTACTTTTCATCTTGTCTTCCCAAGCCTTTTGGAAAGTCATCCTTCCCCTTTGCTTCTCATAAAGACACTTAGTGCACCTTATGGTTTCTTTCAATGTATTAGGGTCATCGTACTGTATATTTTCACTAATAGATGAGGGAATACCACTCAAATATCTCTGAATATTCACTTGTTCATCCTTGATAAAAGGAACATAATTTAGCAGTTCTAAAAATATTATTTTGTACTTGTCAATTGTCATGCTTCCAAGATTGAGTTTGAAGAAATCCTTCATTTTCTTGTCATAATATCGCTTGGTTAAGTATTTATTTTGGAAATACTTCTTGAATTCTCTCCAAGGAACTTTCTTCTCATCAATGTGATGCACTTTCACATACTGGTCCCACCACATTGATGCATTTCCTTTTAATTGATAAATAACAATTCTCCCTTCTCCCTACGCAAAATAGTTATGCAACTGGAAGTACTTTCTCATACCCAAAAACCATGTATCCACATATTCATTCTTTTTTTGCTCACCGTCAAAGGTAGGAGGCTTGATATTATTCATTCCCCCCTGTAGCTTGTCCACCCCAGTCCTTCTATTATGCTTTCTGACAAGAGATGTACTTGAACTATTGCATGTTTTCCTGATAGGTTTCTTACAAACACTTATGTCTTCTCTTGTTTTCTCATCATGAGATCCATGACTTCTTGATCTACTCGACTCTGTCTTCTTATCCATCTTATTTTATATTATGTCCATAATTTGCATCAATTTGACATTAAAGTCATCTTGTCACGCCTTGGCTCTCATTATAAACTTTATAACTATGGGCATCTTTCTGTAGTATTTTTACAGTTTCTACCAAGCTCATGTGCTCCCCCTTGGATTATGTACCATCGACACCCAAACTGATATACATATCCTAAAATTCATCATTAATATTATAAGTCCTCTATGCATCTTCCATGCTTTTAACCTTTTGAACTGACTCTTTCCTCCTCTATTCACTGAAAATTTTACAAAATGTGAAAACACACAGATTTGTTAGGTGATTTCATGCAACAACTACATGAAAACTTTGCACCATTTTGTCAGAATCCTTTTGTTGGATTTATTGGATAATTTTAACATTCCAAAATCAAGTGCACACATCTGCACATCAGCGTCTTTGTGCACATTGTTATCCACAATTTTGGTCATCGTGATGATGTTATGATGATGGAAAATCAAGCTCTTCACTAAGAACACTTTCCTGAGAAAAGTTACATTTGTCTGCTTCCAGAAATCATACTTTTAAGGGAGGTTCACAGGCTACCTATATATTTGCTTGCAAGAATGCCTGATTCTCGCAGGATGCATTAAGCTGGAGTGCGAGGGGTTCACACTGTACCTAACTCTCAGGGTGCTAACATCTTCCAAAAGGAGGAAAAAGATAAATTCTCGAGCCTTCTAGAAGGGAATCTTTTAGAAGGATGAGTTGGCTTTTGAATGGTTATTCAGGTGTTGGCATTCCAGATATCTTGGGATCATTTCCTATCCAAGTAACTAATCTATCTTCTCCTATATATTGAGGAGATTGATCATAGAAAAGGTTAAGAAGAAGCAAACTAGCAAGAGATTGATCGGAGAATTAGTGCAAGATTGTATGAAGGACTGATTCTACAGCAGCTAGAGACAACAACAAGGTCATCAAAAGTGGTTGATTTTCTTCATGCATGAGCAAGTGTGTGTGTCAGAGCTAGGAGCCATCGAAAGGAGATCTACAACATCAAGGCTCAGGTTGTAAGTTTCACTTTCAATTAATTCAATACAGTAATATGTCCCTTTCCCATAAAGATGATGTCACTTTATTACATAACTCCTTGATCATATGTATAGATTAGTCATTGAATGTATTGATTAGCCTTCACTTCGATTGGTTTATACTGTTGTGATCTGAACGACACAAGAGCATTGGAGCGAAGCTTGGAACAACAGAGACCCAAGGAAAGCGTTCATAAGGTATGTCCTTGATCCTTGTCTCTTAGTTCATTCAATAGGCTAGATCTAGGGAAAGTGTATTATTTTGTTATGTTTTGTTCTAGATACAGGTGGATCTAGGGAGATCGGTTTGTGTCCGCACTTACGGATTAATCCTGAAACACACATCACAACTCTATACCGTGCACCAATGGTTTTCCATGCAAACTAAAATCTTCTCCGCACAACACAAATACTTAACACACACGTCTATTCATGCTAATCTCTGGTCCATACAAGTCCAGTGTTGGACCAATATATCTGATACCAATTTGTAATGTACCCAGACTCCCACTAATTCCCATTACCACCTTAACCTCATGCTCTAATACCAATTTGTAACATCCCCAACCATAGAGGTTGGGCCATGTTACAAAACCTCAACTTCAAGAGCACTAATTCAACCAAACTATAAAATTCCCAACACCACTTACCATTGTTACTCTAGAAGCAAACTACGTAGAATCTACTTTAAACACAATCTATGTAGTATGTCTTGAAGTAATGCGCTTATCCCAAGCTTGAGTCACACTACACAACTTGTAATAGAGGAAGAAACACTCTCTTTTTGAAACAACATTAAGCAACAAAATTAAATCAAACAATTACACGCACCAACATACTGACCACATAGTACAACTGTGCACTCAACCATCTTGGCTTCATGCATTACTTTTTCTATTACTGTGCACGGGCTCTAATTCCTTAACTGCACACACAAGTTCCAACTTTTTGAAGCACACAAGTTACAATATTTCACACTCGACCACTCAATCTTCTTCTTGATAAATCATAACCAAAAAACACAAGGTTAAACTTAACATGAAAGGTTACCATCAACTGACATACTCATGCACAACTATAATTAAAGGCTAAAAATGCCATACTTACATGAGTACGCAACAATTATCAAAATAAATAAATAAATACTTATATGCAACACATACAAGAATTTAACCCATGTCAAACATAGATAAAAATGCACGCATAAACCAATACGAATACATAAGGAACACTTCTCTTAAATTAAAGTCACCAACTATGACCTTGACTCAGACATTCCTCCTAGCCATAGATGTTGTTTCTCATAAGCTTTTAGCAACAGGTCACCCTGAGCTGGGGATCAACTTGACGAGGGAAAAATAATTATAGTGACTCACTAAGGTTTGAATCTCAATAGAATTGCTCAGTCCTAGATGCTCACTGCTCAAACTATCCCACAGTACTTGATTCCCCATGCACCTGTCACACCCAAGGAAGTTTTCCCCTTCTCTACTCAACGGTCCTTCGACTGCCCCACTTCCCTTCCTAGGGTTACCAACAACAGGTTGGATAGGAAGTCTCTTAGTCCTATGAATAATGCCTAGTGCACTATGTAACAACTCCTAGAAAACTCTCACCTGGAGAATATTCTCACGGGTCTAGCAACCACTCCACGACATCTAATCTCTCACCCAAAGAGGCTTCTCACAGTCTTCCAACCTGAATCCTCGACAATAGAATTCCAGTTACAACCCCAAAAGTCCATGAAAGCTTCTCTGGGAAGATACAGTAATAATCAGATTTTCCATACAGTCCGACCCCTTCTACTCACGATATCTTGCAACATCAATCATCATGCAAAAAAATACCCAAAATACACAAAGGCCAGAAATATATATTCCATGTCGTCCACTTGACACTTTTCACCTTTAAAAGTAGAATTAATCCACTTGGTGACTCGTTCCCTACCCTCGAGAACTTAGGATAAAAACATATCCATAACATTACACTTTTCCAAAAAAATTATTAAAACATTTCCCCAAGACATACGACTCATCCCCTTTTTCCCTTTTTCCCAATGGAGTAGGCCCCCCATCTGTTTTCTTCTGAGTCAGTCAACACGCATGTTAGAATATTTAGACACTTAGGATTTAGTTCAGATCTACTTGGTCTAATGTGTTGTTAGGTAAAAGTGTGTTTCTTAGTGTGTTTCTTTTGTATGCATTTGTAGTTAGGAAATCTGACGATCACAATATGTTCCTGACATAGAGTGATCTGACGGTTCATATTCTCCTCGATCTTAACGAATACATTGATATGTGGCTTAACACCCGATTGGTCCATGATCTCTATTTAAAGAGCATGGGGGGTCATTTTCTGATGATCGATTGTGAGTAACTATCTTGTAGAATCTCTTTGTAATATTTTTCTTTTGCAATAATAAATTGTTCCAAGTGGTCGTGTTGGTTGGGGTCGTGGATGTTTCCCCATACGGTTTTTACCACGTCAAAATATCTGTGTGTTGATCTTTGATCTCATTGTGTGAGTGGTTACTGAAGGTGTTCATCCTATGTTGGAATACCTGTTTTGTTGAACATGGTATCAGATCCAGGATAAAGACCCGCTCCCGTTGTAGATCAAGATCAATGTTGTTGTTAAAATCGAGAAGAACATGAACCGTCAGATCACTCTATGTCCGAAACATATCGTGACCGTCAGATTTCCTAACTACAAATGCATACTAATTGATACTAAAGTAACACACTTTTACCAACCGACACATTAGACCAAGTAGATCTTAACTAACTCCTAAGTATCTAAATATCCTAACATCCCCCCTTAAGAACAACTTGGGATAGGATTTAAGTATTTACAATAGTGACACAATAGGCCATTTCTCTACATTTTTTGGATGAGATGACTCTTCCATTGCATCTGGAGCATTCGTTTCAGTCAAGAATGCTTTTCATTTCACTCGAAAAGATTTATGTTTTCCCAAGATACGACCATTTTAGTAAGATCCAGAGGTATAAAGCCCAAATACACCCTTTTAAATTTTTTGTAGAGTATTATTTCAGTTTTATTTCGATTTTCTATTTTTTGTTTCTGGGTTGTTACTCTTTTGGATATGTGTATGCTCTTTTCCCTGTGTCCTGTGTGATCTCAACAAATCATAAATAGATCGGAAATTGTGCATTTTTCGGGTAAGCTAACCGAGATATAACCCTTGTTTCCATTGAGAAACAAACATTTTTTCTTGTTTGAAAAGAGTTTTTTTATGAGCACGCTCTCCAAGACCATCTTCCATAATAATAACAACAATCCTCCTTATAAACAATACAATATGTTTTTCTAGCTCACTTGGTTAAAAGTTTCCTTATTAAGTAAGAGGTCTTGAGTTCAAGTCTCTTTTTTGTTACTTTTTTTGAAAAAGTTCATGCATCCATTGTAAAGTGTATTTCACTTCAAGTATAAAAATGAATCACTATAAATAGCTTTAATATTTTATTTTAAAGTTATTTATTTTGCATGCAACTTTATTTTATAAAGTAACTTCATTGTAAAAGTGATCCCCGCTTCTTTGTATAATAGTGGGTCACTTCATAAAACAACTTATTTGTAAAAGTGAGGGAATAACTTTCACATCCAACGTCTGTTTTAATTTTTTTTTTTTTTTTTCAAATTGACTAATTTTTTTAGATCTGTCCATCGAGATTATCAGTTTTAGTTTTTAAATCCATGTTGTCTTCATATTTAATATGGCTTCTTCTAGTGATATTTTTATTACCAACACAAACTACTTCCAATGGAAATCCCATATGGAGGATTTATTAAGAAGTAAAGGCATGTACCAGATTACCTTGGGAAAGGAAAAAGAACCCATCGATGATGCAAAGAAAGTCAAATTGGCTAATGTTAGGTTATGAAAAAGGTATAAATATCTTCCTTTTTCCCACATTTCATGATATCATCTTGATTGACTCTTCATTTATTTATAAGCAAATAGAATAGAAAATGAATAATATACTCTTTAGTGTTGTTGTTGGAGACTAGATTACATAGATCCTAAATATTATTGGAATTGTCTGGTTTTATTGCAGGATTGGTTAAATATTGTCGAACCCAAGATAGCAAGGGGAATCTTGAAGATGCACAAGCTATTGGAGGTTGAAGACTTTGTGGCGCAAAGCAGTTTTAAAGATAATCGAGTTACTTATTGTAATAGTAAAGCAATCCTGAGGATCTCTTGATCCTCAGGATAGCTTAATTTACCCAGATTATTGTAACATATAAGGGGTAAATAGATCTTGAAGAAAGGAGAAGAATTGCACTCATGAATAGAGAATATAGAATTGTTATGCGTTAGTAGTTTTTGTAAAATGTTGTACTAGCCATGAAATCAATAGGAGCCTCGAGTAGTTTTTCCATTTTTGTATACTGAGTTTCAAATAATAGTGCTTCTAAGGACCGAGGGCCCAGTCTGAAGGAGCTATTGTTCGATCTGTAATTGTATCAGCTCAAATTTTGTCTTGTGATTCGATTCTCTTTTATAGTAGTTAACGAACGCATAAGTGTGTTGATGATTTCATGTCAATTGCAAGAAATAGATATTCCCTGAACCATTAAATGATTGTTGTTGCAATTCCTATTACTGAGATTTGATGCGTGAAGGTTCCTCATAAGTTCACATTTGTTGTTCCTTTTACTTAGGTTACATTTGTCGTTCCTTTTACTTAGTTTACATTTGTTGTTCCTTTTCGCTAGAATATAGTTGTTGTTCCTTTCAATAGAAATATGATTGTTATCTCTTTTCAGTTAGATTACAGTCTCTGTTCCTTTCCATAGATGGAGCAATTCACCTTTTTCTTTTCAGCAATTTTGATTCATAATGATAGTAATTTCTGCAAGTCTTTATATAGATTCAATTACTGCTCTTAGAATTAATTCAATAGATTAGCTAGTTCCTTTCCTTTTGCACAGCTTTAGATTTCAGTCCTTAGAATATTTAATGAATGTTTGAGGAACTTGATTGTTGATAAACTCAGATCTGCTATCACTACATGGTTTTAGCCTCTATGAGTTATCTTCATAGACTTTGCCGATATTCTTTGAGAAAAAAGATGAATCCTCGGGTTGATAAATTAATG
>ML798231.1:110606-126726 GCA_009831015.1 Picea engelmannii | reverse complement strand
TCACATGGGAGATTTTCTTTACTTTTTGTTTAGTAAGAATAGGTACAATTCATTTTCCTTGAACTTTAATGAAGGAATCATTTCCAAGTGTAATATCAGATGAAATTGAAGAATCAACGCACGAGATTAAATTTTTGTTACCTATCATGTGATTGTTGCAACCACTGTCCAACAACCAGAGATCTTTATGTTGTTCTTCAATCTTGTGGCATGAGAGGAACATACCATCTGAAGTATCTCCTTCATGATTTGAGACATGTGCTCTTCCTAAGAGTTGATCTCCTTGCTTCTTCCTGCATTCAGATTCATAGTTCCCACACTTTTTGCAGTAATAGCATTGTATGCTTGATTTGTCATTTGATCTTCTCCTTCTGCCTCTTTGAGGCTGGAAATTTCAACTCTGGTTTTGTTGTTTGTGATTTTGGAAATTTTGATTATGGTTCTGTTGTATGTGACCTTCACTTGAGTGATGGTTACTTGGAATTCTCCCTCTTCCTTGGTGACCTATGCCTCTGCCTCTGCCTCTCCCTTTGCTGAAGGAGAATTGAGTCTTGGAAGCATTGGCTATTGACTCATCTTCAAGATGTAGTCTGGTCTCATGTGTTAATAGAGAGCCCATTAATTCATCTGTTGAAAAATTTGACAGATCCTTGGATTCAAGGATGGTTGTAACAACAATTTCAAATTTCTTTAGTAGGATTCTGAGGACTTTCTCAACAATTCTTTGATCAGGGATAGCTTCACCAATCAATCTAATCTAGTTTACAATTCCCATGAATCTAGTCATAAACTGGTTAACGTTTTCAGACTCTATCATTTTTAAAGTCTCGAAATGCGTCCTCAAGGTCAGCAGTTTGACTGTTTTGACCCTGTCATCTCCTTGGTAGGATGATTTAAGGAAGTCCTAGACCTGTTTTGAAGTAACAACGCCTATGATTTTTGAGAAAATCGAGTCATCCACTGAGTTTTGAATCCATAATTTTGCCTTATTTTCTCTATTCCTTTGTGTTGCCTGAGCATTTCTTTGTTGGTTTGTCATGGTAGCAAGGTCTGCTGGATCTGGTTCCACATATCCAAGATCCACTGGATCCCAACACTCTTGTGCTTGCAAGAATGATCTCATTCTAAGAGACCAAAACTCATAGTTCTTTCCAAGAATAATCGGTCCTTGAGTTGGTCCTAAATTACTAGAGGTGGCCATGTAAAAAAAATAATAACAGAAAAAAAATGTTAAAGTTTTGTGTGCTTACCTTCTTCTTGTGCAAAACAACCAGGTCCGCGAAATCCTGAGTGTGACTTTGGGCCGAAAAACACGGGGATGACCACTTCTTTGGCAACTATAGCCCCTCTAATGGAAGAATTAAGCTTTCTGAGTTTACTCAAGAGCCAAAAAAAAAATTGAAGTTTAGCTTCTCATGTGACCGTGGGATGACAAACCAGACACTCCGAGTCTTCCAGCGATGGGCGTTTCAACGTTGAAGGTCTCAATTCCTCCGAATAGCCGAATGGACAAATAACGATCTTATTCCAAAGATCGATGGTCCTCGTTGAGTTGAGATCAACGATCCTCAATTACTTTGGGGCTTCGGGTGATATTCCTTTCTAGCATGTTGCAAGGATCAACGATCCTCGTTTATTTGAGATCAACGGTCCACACAAACTTCGGGACTTCAATATTTGGGGAATTTTCACCTCTTTTAATCGCAAAAATCGTGAAGTACCGAAGTGGCAAATTGTTTGGAGAGAGAGATCAATCTGATGGTCCTTAGGCCTTTGCAAATGAATGACAAATATATTCTTCAGAACTCCAGCATTTAGGAGTTTCCTTTTTCTAATACGTGCAATCCTCCAGAGTGTCGAATCTTCGAAGTGCGAGATCTTCCTCCACATGGCCTTTTGATTTTGACGATCGAGATTTATTTTGGAACTTTGGCCTTCAAGTGTTCCTAGTTACACAACATCACAAACCTCTGAAGTGTTAACTTTTTGAAGTGACAGATCTATCGATGCATGTCCACAACCTTCAAGGGCTTAGATTTACTTCGGGACTTTGAGAAGATCTCTCTCCGCAATACCTTCCGGAGTGCTAAGTCTCCAAAGTGAGGGAATTGGCGCCACGTGTCCTTCTTGATGGACGGTCCAGATGAACTTCGGGCTTCGATCCTTCGGGAGTTCTGGCTTCTCATATCCATCCTTCTTCCGACGTGATTATTGCCAAAGTGCAGAATCTTCTGCCATGTGTCCACTTCGATCAAAGGTCTGGATCTACTTCGGCTCTTTGGAACTTCGGGAATCCTTCACTCCTCAGCTTCTGTTGGCTTCCTCCTGGAGTACGAGATCACCTAACACGTGTCACTTTCTTGAATATCAACGACCATGAGTGATTGTAGAGACTCAACTTGCTCACTCTTTAATTTCCTTGTCGATCTCCACAAAGTGAAGATGCTCGTATGTAGTGGGATCAATATCTGTCGTTGATTTGTTGATCGGACAAATTCAATGATCTTGAGCAATTTCGGGCTCACAAATTGCTCATGTTTAAATTTCCTCTCCTATAACACACCCACGATGGGGCTAAAATATATATAAAAAAATTTCGTCCTCCTTTCAGGAATAAATCCTCTCTCTCTACGGGTTCTAATTTAGACAGTCGAGGAACCAACTCGGCCTTCTCGTCAATGATCTCTAATTTTAGATCCAAAACACTCTCTAAGACCTTGATGGTCTTGTTTTGTAATTAAACACATAACCTTTTGACTACCTGGTGTAGGGCTAAGGGTACCCGCGACCTCTGTCTGCATGCTTATGAAATGTAGAATTTCAGGTGCTAGATCCTTTTTCGTTAACCCCCTCCTTCATATGACCCTGGGCTATGACCTCTTGGAAAATATGTGATTACAGGCACGTCCAAGGGTGGTTTCAAACCAACCCGCTTTTCGCCCCGCAATTTACTACAAACCACCACTTATGCCTTTGGAAATACCATGGTTTCAATTGCGGCCCTCTCAAGGAGAATTAAGACCCGAGCATGTTTTGGCCCCGCAATTCTTCTCGAACATCGATCTCTTGGTTTCAACGATGATCTGTGATCAACGAATGTTATCTATCCTCATTTCCTGTCTTTCATGTGCCTTCTCAGACCTCCCGATCCGTCGGCACGTAGCTACCTTCCCAATCGACGATTACGAATGGTTTCGTCTCTCCAGCCTTCGAGAGTTTCAACTCTCAAATTCTCGCTACCTCCTTAGTAGCTATATTCTGGAGCCAAAGATCTGCTGACACGTATTCTCTCTAGTCAACAGCTGTGCTCCCGCTTTGGGACTTTGGCCTCTCCAACCAGATCAACGGTCCTATGACACCTTTCTCAATCAATGATCGAGATCTTCTCTGGGTCTTCAGAAATTTCCTTCTCCGCTTTCCTCCGGAGTTCTAGATATGGCGCCACGTTTCCTCCGTCACATCGACGACTCTCGTCACTTCAGATTTCCAGACTTCGGAAATATCAAATATCAACTCTCGCCTTCCTCCAATGACTCTTATCCGGATTTAATAATCTACTGATGCATGTATCCTCTTGGATCAATGGCTGCGATCCCTTCGTGTCTCCAGACTTTGGAATTCTCAAGTCTCAACTTTCACTCCCTTCGAAGTATGCGGATTTCTGTCGCATGTCCCCTTCAATCAGACAATTGAAACTTAGTTCAGGTCTTTACCCAAAATCCACAGATTCATGCCACTTTTTCTCCGGATCTGACGGTTCATATCTACTTCGGACGATTCGATGATTGATGTTTACTTCAGGTCTTTACTTGGAATCTATAGATTCACGCCACCAATGGATCTGATGGTTCAGATTTACTTCGAATGATCTGAAAGTCGACATTTACTTCGGGTCTTTGCCCGGAATCCATATATTCATACCACCTATCCTCTGGATCTAACGGTCCAAATCTACTTCAACCCTTCATCGCTTCAGCTCTTTGGCACTTCGACACTTTGGCATTTCGAGCTTAGGGAGTTTCAACTCTCAATCTGAAACTCTCAAAGTGATTTCTCGGAAGTCTATGATCTATCATCATGTATCCCTCTGGATCTGACGGTTTAGATCTCCTTTGGCTCTCCGGGACTTGGGAACCTCAAATCTCAAACTTTACCTTCTCGCGAGGTATGCGGATTCCTGCCGCGTGTTCACTTGGATTGGACGATTGAGGCTTACTTCGGGTCTTTACCCAAAATCTACAGATTTATGCCACCTTTCCTCTTGATATGATGGTTATGAATTACTATGGGACTTTACCCAGAATCCACAGATCTACGCCACGTCTCTTCTGGATCAGACAGTCCAGATTCTCCTCGGACAATCTGATGCTTGAGATTTACTTTAGGCAATTTTACGACTGAGATCTACTTTGAATGATCGGATGATTGAGATTTACTTCGGCTATTTCACCTCCTCCTGGTCCATGAACTTCCAGAGTTATGGATCTTACACCACCTGTCCTCCTTGACGATGGACGGTCCCAAACTACCTCGGGACTTCATACTTTGGTAAGTTCTCTTCTCCTGTGTGTGCACAGTGCTAAGGTTTGTGCACCTTTCTTAGATCAGACGGTTGTCGATCCTCAACGTTGTGATCCAACGGCCACTGTCGCTCCTCCTCCTGAGATTCTTACTTACTCTGACTTAGAATATTTTCTAAGTGCTCGAAGGATTCGACCTTTGCTTCTCCTACAGGCCCATCTCCTGGATTCCGTCTGTACTTCTGAAAGCCCTATCTCTTCTGAGCTTGATATCCTTGAAGATTTTTCCATCCCATGTGCTCCTTGATTTTCATGTATTGTGTCAAAATCAGATCAAAGGCCAACGATGATCGAAGGTTCACAGAAATTGAGGGGCCCCAACATGAGTGCTCTTTACCAGAGAGTTCGACCTCCGCAATATGGAAAGTGCTCGGTCGATTTTGGTCTAACCGAGATCGTTGATCTTCCAACTCGTTGAGATCAACGACAAGGGTGAATTGTAGGCCGTGAACTAGCACGTCTACTATTTTCACCTTCACGCTCTGTAGTGATTCCCCACCCTCGATCTTCGTTCATAGATCAACGGTTCATAGAAATTGTGGGGTTCAACTTGACTATCATGCAATTTGACATCTCAGAGCCTCGAGATCCAAGGTTACTAGACCCAGGTAATGCGGATATTCATATAAATCTTGGGCTATGATCCCCTCTCTTAGTCGGATTTTTGGTTAAGGAAATAGGTGCAAGTTCAGAGTCTCCTAGCCTACTTATTTGAAGGGAACACCTTCCCAAATCGTAGAGCTTTAAGCTATGAATCAAGGGAAAGTAACTTGTGAGGTTACCAAAATGGTAGATATTCCCAGAGGCTTGCTCTGACTCCGGAAGGATGATGTAAATTTATGGGGAAAGCGCCTTCGAGTGATTAAATTGGGGCGTATGGAAAATCAAGCAAAAATGTAGGTTCTCAAGAGAAAGAATGCATACACATAACTTAATCATTTAATACAGAGAAAGAACCCTTTATAGACATGTAAATACTTGCATGCATCCATTATTCACAATTCAAAGCATAAGGAAAGAAAACACTCATTAGAACCATAGAGCGTGATGTGACTGCTGAAAGGGTTGCTTGTTTCCACCCAACCATAGGCTCAGTCGCTCCCAATGGATTTATCACTGGCCACTCCCAAGCTTAAGCCATGATGCTTTGATATTCAATCTCTTACTTCCAGCTCAACGGAAGTTAGGGACGAAGGTTACTCTCCTTCTCCCAATATAGAAATAGATAAGGATGAAGTTTACTCTCCTTCTCCTGGCTCAATCTCTATTTTTTGTGATCAGAACTCACTGTAACTCTTTCAGTCCTTCCTTGGACCCGAGAGTTTCTGCTCTCGTCTCTGCATTTTTTCACAGGTCTTCTTCTGCCCACCACACTTCCTTTCTTTCCTTCCTCAACAAGATTGTGTGTGGCTCAAATTCCCAGTCCGTGGTCAGGTCTAGAAGCCTTACGGATGGGCGGTCGGCCCCATCCCCTCATTAAATATTGAGGAGGTCTTTCCACCTACCAGCCTGACTGCAATTCATTCCTAGGTCAGAGGGTTGTTCTGATCTGAGCAATTAATTCCAGCATGGTACTGGTTTGGTGGAGGTTAACGCAACCATTCTGGGTCCCCTCCACCACCTTTCATAGCATTTGTGGTTTTCTCTTAGAACATCCCCTCTTTCAGCAATCATGCAACACGTAACCATTTTCTATTAAAATAACGGAATTTACATTCATCAACCTTTTGTACAAAAGTCCATCAAATCAAACATTCACACTTTTAGGTTTTCCATAGTTCCTTGGCTAATATAGTTATATTTACAGACTGGGGGAAACATGGTGTTACAATTCCCTCCCACTTAAAGGAACATCGTCCTCGATGTTCTATCTGTTAAGATGAAATGTATGTATAGGAGTAAACAAAATCGGATATGCCTGTCTCATGGCATGCTCCATTTCCCACATAGCCTCATCTGGGCCAAAGTGTTTCCACTGCACCTTGACCTGTGCAATGGTTCAGTTCATGAGTGAGGTTTCTTTCCTGTCTAATATGCATTGGGGTTCTGGTAGGAATTCTCCCTCCGGCTCCACCTGGATCACAGACTAGTCAATTATATGATTAACATCATGTACATATTTGTTCAATAATGAAACATGAAAAACATTATGTGTCTTTACAGTTGGAGGAAGTGCTAGAATATAGGCTACATGTTCCACTCTATCTAAGACTTCAAAGGGTCCACAATACCAAGGTGCCAATTTGGCACAGGCTCCCATTCTCAGGGAACTCTTCCTGGGTCTAACTCTGAGATACACATGGTCTTTGGTCTTGAACTCTCAGGGAGTTCTTTTCCTGTTGGCATAACTTTTCTGTCTATCCTAAGAAATCTTCATATTTTGCTTTATCTGAATTACTTGTTGTTCCATTTCTTTTAGCATGTCGGGTCCAATTGTAATTTTGTCCACTGGATTATTCCAGCTGATTGGAATCTTTCACTGTCTACCATAGAGGGCTTCAAAAGGGCTTATCTTCAAGGAAACCTAATAACCGTTGTTGTAGACAAAATTTACCAATGGTAGGTAGTCTTCCCAGTTCTTAGGCTGATGCATTACATGCATCCTTAGAGTGTCTTCTACTATTTGGTTCACTCTTTCTTTCTGTCCATCAGTTTGAGGGTCATAAGTTGTGTTGAACAACAATTTTTTCTCAAAACCATCCATTAGGGATTTCCAAAAGCTTGAAGTGAATTTGGTATCTCGATCAGATACAATTTCCTTGGGCATGCCATGTAGTCTAAATATCTCCTTCATTAAGATGTTGGCAATATCTATGGCCTTGTAGGTTGACTTGACAGAGATGAAATGGGCAGACTTACTCAGTGTTTCCACCATAACCATGATGTCATCAATTTTCTTGGTCAACTTTGGTAATCCGGTGATGAAATCCATGGATATAGTTTCCCATTTCCATTCTGGGATTGGTAGGGGTTGTAACAATCCTACTGGATGTCGGTGTTTTGCCTTAACTTGTTGTCATTCTAGGCAATTAGCTAGCTAGTTAGCTATGTATTTCTTCAATCCAGGACAATAGAATTGTTTCCTAGTGGCCACGATCATCTTCTGATATCCTGGGTGACCAATATATGGTCTCTTATGTAGTTCATCCATTATGAACTTCTTCAAGTTGCCACAGTTTGGAATATAAAATACATTTATGTAAGTCAGCAACCCTTCCTCGAGCATCTAGTAGCCTTCATACTTTAGCCCTGTAGGCTCTTTCCTTAGGTATGAAGTCACAATATTGAAGAATACATCTGTCTCTTGTGCATTTCTGACTCTTTCCCTGACATCCGTTTCGCAAGTGCTTACTATTGCTAGATGAATCGCTTTTATACTTCTCCTAAGGGCATCGACCACCCTATTTTTTTTTCCTTTTATGTGTTTGATTTCGTAATCGAATTCACTTAGGAGAACCATCCAGCTAGCTTGCCTGGCATTGAGTTTTGGTTGACCAAACAGGTGCCTCAACCCACAATGGTTTGTCATAAGAACAAATCTCCTTCCCAAGAGGTAGTTCCTCCACATTTTCAAAGCATGTACTATGGCATCCAACTCTAGGTCATGGGTCACATAATTGATCTCATGCTCATTTAATTTCTAGGACACGTAGAAAATTACATGTCCCTCTTGAATAAGGAATCCTTCGAGTCCTTCCTTGTAGGCATCTGTACACACGAGGAAATCATTATCCGGGTCTGCAATATTCAGCATGGGTGCATGGGTCAGGAGGTATTTTAGTTCCTGAAATATTTCTTCACATTTTGATGTCCAAATGAATTTGATCCCGTTTTTCCGAATGGTATTGATTCGACAACCAATCTTGGAAAACCATTTTATGAACCTTCTATAGTATCCTGCTAAGCCCATGAAGGATCTGATATCTGATACATCCTTTCGGGTAGGCCATTCCATAATAGATCTGATATTATCGGGGTCCACTAACACCCCTTCCTTAGAAATGACATGGCCTAAGTAATGGACTTTCTTCTGAAAGAAGTTGCACTTGCTAAACTTAGCGTAGAGCTCATGCTGTCTTAGTACTTGAAGTACGAGTCTAATATTTTCTTTGTGATCCTCCCTATTCTTGGAGTAGATTAGGATATCATCAATGAAAACCAATACAAATTTGTCCAGAAATTTCTTGAGTACATTATTCATCAAGCACATCAAAGTGGCGGGGGCATTGTTTAACCCAAATGACACCACCACGAATTCATAATGACCATAACTCGTCCTGAAGGTTGTTTTGTGGATGTTTTCATCCTTAATCCAAACTTGATGGTAGACGAATCTTAAGTCTATCTTTGAGAAGATGGAAGAACCTCCCAGTTGGTCAAACATGTCATCGATTCTTGGTAAGGGGTACTTGTTCTTTATGGTTGTCTTATTGAGTTGTTTGTAATCTATGCCTAGTGAGAGTGTGCCATATTTATTTTTCACAAACAAAACGGGTGCTCCCCAGGGAGATACACTAGTTCAAATGTAGCCTTTGTCCATCATCTCCTTTAGTTGTAGCTTGAGCTCAACCAGCTCTGGCATGCTCATTCTATATGGCGTTCTAGATGTTTGTACCACTCCTGGTGTAAGTTCTAATGAGAAGTGGATATCCCTTTTTGGAGGTAGACCTGGTACCTCTTCTGGGAACACATCCTTGTATTCTCTTAATATGGGGTGGTTGTCTAGGTTTGGTTTGTCATTCTCAACATATTCCAGTACCTGTATCGCATATAAGGAACACCCCTTTTTTCAATACTTTTTCATTTGAAGGGTTGATATTTGTCTCACTGAGACAGACTTCATAATCCTTTAGAGGGTCGTTTTTCTCCCTTCTTCATTTACACATTCTAAAGTTTTATGATAACAGTTCAATTTACTTTTATAAGCAACCAACCAATCCATACCAATCAAAATGTCATAAGATCCTAGGGGAAGTATGTTAAGGGTCACTTGGGTGGGCAATCCACCCATGATGAATTGACAGGCTGGTATGACCTATGCCACCTTTCTTTTGGTACCAGTGTCTAATCGCACCAACCATGGTTTAACATGTCTAATTGGTTACAGTTTACACTTATCAACAGTATGAGGGGCCACATAGATCAAATTAAAACCTGGGTCAATTAAAATAGAAACTAGATGGTTGGCGATCATATCTTCCAGCTCCACTACTGAAGCTTGGTGGTCATCTTGATTATTGTCCAAAGATGCATAGATTTGTGGCATGCTCCTAGCCACATCATTGACGGTGGTAGATTATTGGATATTGTATACTCTCTTATTGTTATGTTGTCTGTGTTGGAAGTCCCTCAATCTATGATCTTCTCCACAACCCCATCATTTTAAGGGTTCCTTCTTTAGGTTATCGATCTTTTCTAGGACTGTCTTAAAAGGTTTATTTCCACTTTGAGAGGGGAAATTTTGTTGATATACACTTCTAGTAGGAAGGCTCCTTCTAGAATCTTTTCCATAGTTCTTAAATCTTGAGGATTTAAGCTCCTTCTTCTGGAATCCAGAACTACTCCTCTTCTTCCAGTCCTCATGAGGTCTTATCTTACTCCCAAACTATTCATAACAATACCTCGCCTTCCGGATAGTTTCTTATAAGGTATTTGGTTCGTTGAACTCAATCCTGTCCCGGTAGGTTTGAGGTAACCCAATAATGAACCATTTATTTTTTACTTCTTCATCTTTTATGTAGGGTACATACCTCAGTAGTTCAAGGAATTTGTTGACAAATTCATCTATGGTGAGTTGCCCCAGCTTGAGTTCATAGAATTCCTTAGTCTTCCCATCCATGTATTTCTGTGACAGATACAACTTCATGAAGTATTTCTCAAACTGTTTCCATGAAAATTCATTCTCATGGACTCCTTTCACATTCCTAAGGTCTTCCCACCAAATGGAATCCTTTCCATTCAGGTTAAAGATGGTTATTTGAGCCTTCAAGTTTTCAGAGTAGTCATGGAATCTGAAATATTTCTTTAAACCAAGCAGCCAAAATTCATCCTCTTCTCCCTTCCTAATATATCCATCAAAAGATGGTGGTTTGGATTTCTTGAATTCTTCCGGATCATGATTTTTGGAACGCTTCAACTTCTTTCCTTTCCTCTGAGAATGTGAGCTTGCTCTGCTACTAGAAGATCCTTCATATTTTCCAGCTTCCTTTCCAGAAGACTCTACTGATGAGTGTCCCCTACCTCCAGGTTGGGCCTTCTTCGAGGTGCTTCTCCTAGTGTGGTCACTTATGAAGTCATGTTTTTGGATCTTAGGTGGACTTTGACTTCTCTTCTTATGTCGTCGGTCCACATGACTGGTTGCGGGTTTGATCGGGATTATTTTCGGCATGAAGTGAGAGCAGAAATATAATAAAGAAATGCAAAGTGATATCGTAGATATTAAATAATATAACATAAATGTATCAGAGATGCAACCATAAACATAGATATACAGTAGTACATGATTTCTATTAATGAAGGAAATGTACAGAGACTGTAAAAATACAGAGTGAAAGATTCGCTAGAATGGTGACAGCTTATCTCTGAGAAGAGATGTGACGGCTACTCGCATTCGCAAGAAGATGATTACAATGAGGCTCTGAAGGCATTTTTTACAATAAACAGGAATGCCAAAAGTCCTAGAAATCCAAAAACCTAACCCTAGGAGATGAAGCATCAAAAGTCATGTGGGCCCCATTTGGGTAAGTTAGTGCATCAACTTCCCGGGGTCATAACTTTTGCATATGATCTTCACTTTAGGCGCATGATAGACCGCTGGAAAGGTATCATCGAGGAGGTTCATTTTGGGGCCTAAATCACTCCTTTGACTATTATTGAGTTGGGTCAATCCTGAAAAACCTTCATTTAGGCCCTCAAAATGGCCCCGAAAGTTAAAACCTGCTAAAAATAGTAAATTGCCAATATTGCTAGAAAATTGTTTTGAGCCAGTTGGAAAAGGCGGGTGGCCATCGATATCCATATGGATAAATCCTCCCTCCTTAGGAAGCAATGGTCTCTAATTCGTTGAGTTCCTGGGGGAGAGGGAAAAGCGTTTGTTGAATCTGCATCTTGGTGAGCTGCTTGCCTTGCTGGAGACGTCGCGATGCTTAGTTTGTGGAAGTTTTTCACGAACCTGTTGAGGTTGAGGCTCTTCAAAAAGTCACGATACATGAGAGCAAGGTGTGCAGAAGGAATCTTTGCATTTTTTTGCAGCCTTGTCAACCTGCTTCTGTGGGATAGAAGGTGCTTGGGGCGAGGCTGTAGTCGTTACAGTGTCCTTTTGTTCTCCTTTTGAACAGATTGTGAAGAAGCTAAATTTTGCAGTATGAGATACTACTTTGCGACACTTTTTAGGTGGAACAATAGTGGGAACTACCTCTGGTATTCTATAGAGATGACCCCCCAAAGTGGCAATGACACTACGAGGTAGAGACTCATAAATATCATGGTGCTTCCACATATATGGCTGGAACAAGAGAACATCACAGACATCCAGTGGGGCAACATCACATAATACCTCATCCTTGAAGGGTTGGATGTCGTATGAAAATCAACACTGCTGGCTGACACAAAGATCTCATCCTTGGAAAAGCCACCCAATGTTGTATGTCTGTGGGTATGGTGTTGTCGACAATCCCAACTGTTTGACAACCTTTGCTGAGATGAGGTTCTTCTGGCTTTCGCTATCAACAATAAAATGCAGCGGGGTCCCCTTCACCCACATATGTGAATGAAACATGCGCTCCCCTCTTCAAGATCTGTTGGTTCTTCTGGTTGAATTGTTGTGGTCGCGACAATAGCAGTGGGGTTTGTGTCAATGATCTTTCATTTATCGGCATTTTCAGAATCAGATTCTGAATCAAGTTTCGGCTCTGTCTTTGATCTCGACCACCAATGACTGTTTTAAGCGACATTCATCGGTGTTGTGCCAAGGGATTTTGTGGAAATCACACCATCTTTCAGTGTCCTTCTTTGTCTTCCCATGACCCTTCTTTTCTTGTGTCTTGGACTGGTTTTAGGGAGACTGTTTGTTAGGGATGTCTTTGTCATACTTTGGTTGTTGCGGATTTGCAGACCTGAACTATCATTTTTTTTGGTGCTTAAATTTCTGCTCGATTTTAACAGCATATCGATAGGCAGCACTGAGTGATGAGATGTCCAGAAAATCCATTTCATTTTGGATGTATCTGTGTAGAGCCCCACGGTATTTCAAAACCAAATGTCATTCAGAGTCTTTGATACCTAGCTTGGTGCGCAAGGTATGGAAGGTATTGGTGAACTTTGGAACTGCTTGGCCCCTCTCTTGCCGCAGTGTGGTCCATCTCATGTATCGGTCCTCATAGTTGCCAATAGGGTAATATTGTTCCTTTACCGCATCCACAAAAAAATCTCAAGTGGGATCGGCCCCATATATTTAGACTCCTTTGTGGAACTCTGCTCCCACTAAGTTTCCCACCAATGTTTGAAATGGGGGAGAGCTTTAAGGAGTGCGAAGGTGATGTTTTCTTTGTTTTAGGTGCATACAATCCCTGTTTTAGGTGCATGATAGCTCGTTGGAAAGGTATCGTTGATGATATTCATTTTGGGGCCTCAATCATGCCTTCATCTATCATTGAGTTGGGTCGATATCGAAAAACCTTCATTTAGGCCCTCAAAATGGCTCCAGAAGTTAAAACCTGCTAAAAATAGTAAAATGTCAAAATTGCCAGAAAACTATTTTGAGCCAATTGGAAAAGGTGGGTGGCCACCGATATCCATCTAGATCAGGGTTAATGCTATATTTTCCTCTGTATGTTGGTCAAGCTCTGCAACAAGACTGCGTTAATTTCTGTTTGTTTTTCTTTCTCCTTTATCAATCTCTCATTGTTAGCCTTGCAACTCTATAATTTGGCCCTGAGGCTCCTTATAGTTTCAGCCAGATATGGAGGGGTTCCCACTGCCCTCCTTTCATCATATTCTTCGTCTCTATTGTTGGAGCCATCCCCCACTTCATGACACGTCACCATCCTTTATTCTTGAAATTTTCCCGTTATTTAGTGACTGCTCGAGTGTTGTCAAAAACACTTATTGTTAGCTAACAGTCTATTAGTTCATGAACAATACATGGTTCAATTTCTTAAATGCACACACACAATAGAAAGTTTCATTCTTTTTTTTAATAAAATTTTTAACCAGACTTTTTAAGAAAGAGGTAAGGTAGAGTGTCACTCTTTTAAAAGTACTCCAAATAGAGTTTTTAAGCGACTTGTCCATGAGCCCAAGTAGGCCAAGTGTTGTAACCATGCTCTGATACCAATTTCTAGTACACCCACGACGGGGATAAAATATATATATAAAAAAATTCATCCTCCTTATAGGAACAAATCCTCTCTCTCTACAGGTTCTAATTTAGACAGTTGGGGAACCAACTCGGCCTTCTGGTCAAGGATCTTTGATTCTGGAGCCAAACGACTCTTTGAGACCTTGATGGTCTCATTCTGTAATTAAACATAGAACCTTTTGACTACCTGGTGCAAGGCTAAGGATACCCACTAACTCTATGTATGCACTTCTGAAATGTACAATTTTAGGTGCTAGTTCCTTTTCCGTTAACCCCCTCCTTCATATGACCCTGGGCTATGATCTCTTGGAAAATATGTGATTTTGGGTTCGTCCAAGGGTGGTTTTAAACCGACCCACTTTTCTCCCCACAATTTACTACAAAGAGCCATGCATGCCTTTGGCAATACCGTGGTTTCAATTGTGGCTTGCTCAAGGAGAATTAAGACTCGAGCATGTTCTGGCCCCATAATTCTTCCCGAACGTCGATCTTTTTCTTTTGGGGATGATCCGTGATCAACGACTTCTATCTATCCTCCTTTTTTGTCTTTCACGTGCCTTCGTAGACCTCCCAATCTGTCGGCACATAGCTCCCTTCCCAATCGATGGTTATGATTGGTTCTAACTCTCCGGCCTTCGGGAGTTTCAACTCTCAAATTCTCACTACCTCCTCAGTAGCTATCTTTCGGAGAGGAAGATCTGTTGACACGTATTCTCCCTAATCAATGGTTGTTCTCCCACTTTGGGAATTTGGCCTCCCCAACCAGATCAACAGTCCTAAGACACCCTTCTCGATCAGGGATCGAGATCTTCTCTAGGTCTTCGGAATTTTCCTCCTCTGCTTTCCTCCGGAGTTCTAGATCTAGCACCACATGTCCTCCTTCACATCGACGACTCTTGTCGCTTCAGATTTTTGAACTTCAAAAATTTCAAATATCAACTCTCACGTTCCTCCAATGACTTTTATCCGGAGTTAATAATCTACTAACGTGTGTCTCCCCTTGGATCAACGACTATGATCACTTCGCGTCTCTGGACTTCGGGATTCTCAAGTCTCAACTTTCACTACCTTCGAAGTATGCAAATTTCTGCCATGTGTCCTCTTCAATCAGGCGGTTGAAACTTACTTCGGGTCTTTACCCAAAATCCACAGATTCATGCCACTTGTTCTCCAGATCTGACGGTTCATATCTACTTCGGATGATCCGACGGTTGATGTTTACTTCAGGTCTTTACTCAGAATCCACATATTCACACCACTTGTTCTTCGGATATGACGGTTCAGATCTACTTGGAACGATCTGACGATCGACGTTTACTTCAAATCTTTTCCCAGAATCCACAGATTCATGCCACCTTTCCTCTGGATCTGATTGTTCAGATCTACTTCATCCCTTTGGTTCTTCGGTACTTTGGCTCTTCGGTGCTTCGACTCTTCGGTGCTTCGACTCTTTGGCTCTTTGGCACTTCGACGCTTCAGCGTTTCGGGCTTCGGGAGTTTCAACTCTCAATATGAAACTCTTGAAGTGATTTCTCCGAAGTCTACGATCTGTCATCATGTGTCCCTCTGGATCTGACGGTTCAAATATCCTTCCACTCTCCAGGACTCGGGAACCTCAAATCTCAAACTTTATCTTCTCTCGAAGTATGCAGATTCCTGCCGCGTGTCCACTTGAATCGGACGATTGAGGCTTACTTTGGGTCTTTACCCAAAATCTACAGATTTATGCCACCTGTCCTCTTGATCTGATGGCTATGAATTACTTCGGGACTTTACCCAGAATCCATAGATCTACGCCACGTCTCTTCTGGATCAGATGATCCAGATTCTCCTTGGACGATACGATGTTTGAGATTTACTTCGAGCAATCTGAAAACTAAGATCTGCTTCGAATGATCGGACGATTAAGATTTACTTTGGCTATTTCACCTCCTCTTGGTCCATGAATTTCCCGAGTTATGGATCTTACTACACCTGTCCTCCTTGACGATGGATGGTCCCAAAATACTTCGGGACTTCAGAACTTTGGTAAGTTCTCTTCTCCTGTGTGTGTAAAGTGCTAAGGTTAGTGCACCTTGCTTAAATCAGAGGGTTGTCGATACTAGGAGTTGTGATCCTCGACGTTCTATTTATCTGTATGCATGATTAGTTGTGAACATTTAAAAAATATGCATTAGGAACA
>ML798231.1:94918-108348 GCA_009831015.1 Picea engelmannii | reverse complement strand
CAAATCCAACAAAGATCAGAAACACACATCAATTTAGATATGTATTACTCTTAGTTATAACAACATATCAAACACACATCATAGAACATGAACAAATCTTCTTGTATGAGTCATAACCCTATATTATGTTGAGATCATATAGATGTGTAGAGTAGATTAATATAAGTTGAATGTAAAGGATGTTGTTGTATTTGTATTAGTACTGAGTTAGAACCAATCCCATAAATATGAAAAGGTATAAGAGGTGCATAAAGTTAACATATGAGCACAACCAATATAGGTCTTATTCATATCGTATACTAAGAGTAGGACCCTAATCGATAAGAATGCAACATCAGTGTCATTATGAACGAATATGATGGAATTACCTCTAAGAAAAGAATGTAGTGTAATTCAGTTTGTTCACAGGGCTTGTTGTGCTTTCATATCATATTATCTCATCACTTCATCATGTTCAACCCTATACAGTTAGCTGGTATGATTACAACAAGTTTGATTCATGGTTTTGTACACTTCGTTTATCCCTATTATTTCCATGATTGTATTAGCAATACTATTAGCAGAGAAGTGGAGTTTTTGTCAACGTTGTACTTATTTTTCTCCTATTGTAGCAACTACTATAGACATATTTTGTATTTCAAGCTTTTTGTTAGGTCTGTTAAATATTGTGATATGTACTAGGTCCTTTATGGTGATGTTTCTTTACAGTTGTTTTCAGTGTCTAATTTTGTTCAGTTTGGGCACTATTCAGGGTAGTGGTGGCCCTGTAGCAGTCATGATTAGCCCTTGGTCTCATTGTTTATAGTTAGAATATCTTGTCTGTGTCCTGCCCTAAATTTTACAGTCTCATCAGGACTCTATCTATTTTCTCGCAACTCTGTCTATTTGCTTAACGATTGTATGGATTTCCTATGGAACTCGGCCTTTGTTATTGGTTCTAGATCTACTTATCCTGTTGCTTTAGGTACTACATGGGCATGGCCGAATATGGCCCTGTCCATGTACATTGACATGCCTGAATTCAGGCATGTCCCTATACATGGACAGGGCCATATTCGCCCATGTCCATGGACAGTGACAGGTCCAAATTTGGGCTCGTCCTTGTACATGGACAGTGCAAAATAAGGCCCTGTCCATTTTTAACTAAAAAATTTAAATTTTCTATAAATTTAAAATTTTAACATATTTGAAATTCGGCCCTGTTTAAAAATTTAAAATTCGGCCTTGTTTAAAAATTTAAAATTTAAACATATTTAAACATATTTGAATCATTTTTAAAAAATTTAAATTTAAACATATTTAAACATAGGGGACAGAGCCATATTTGGCCCTGTCCATGTACAGATACAGGCCCCATTTTGGTCCTGTCACTGTACATGGACAGGGTTGAATAAGGCCCTATTAACAATCGAAAAATAACTTCTAAATTCTAAAATTTAAATAGAAATTTAAAATTTAAGCCCGAAATATAAATTTAAAATTTAAATTCTAAAATAACTTCTAAATTCTAAATTCTAACTTCTACATGGACAGGGCGAATAAGGCCCTGTCAACATTTTAAACAAAATTTCTAAACTCAAATTTTTAACTAAAAATTTAAAATTTAAACATATTTGAAATTCGACCCTATTTAAAAGTTCAAAATTCAGCCTTGTTTAAAAATTTAAAATTTAAACATATTTAAACATATTTGAAACATGTTTAAAAATTAAAAATTTAAACATATTTAAACATAAGGGACAAGGAAATATTCGGCCCTGTCCATGTACAGGTACATGCCCAAATTCAGGCCTGTCAATGTACATGGACAGGGACGAGTAAGTCCCTGTAAACAATCTAAAAAAAAAATTAAGTTCTAATTTAAAATTCTAAATTCTAAACTATAATTCAAAATATCTAATCTAAACATACATGGACTGAATGCCCGCAACTCCAACATCCACCTGCCCACTGCTCCAACATCCACAACACCGCCCGTCCACCTGCAACAAACAAAAAACACCAAAAAGGAACGTTGTTCTCCAACACACCAAACACCATACACTAACAGGTATGAACTAACTAACAACTCACAAAAACTATTGCAGGAGCGATGTGCAGGTAATATATAATCATTTTTTCGGTCGAAGTAATCTTTCAGCCGAAAAGTGTTTTTGACCTAACTAATCTTTCGGCCGAAAAGATGTTACCAGATGAAAAATATCCGTCTAGCTAAAATTTACACGAAAATCGAGGGCGTCGTCAGGGTGTTGTTCGATTTGACGTTCAAAGGTTTGGCCAAAACATTTTTCGGTCGAAAAACTAGGACTTTCACTCTAGCTAGTAAAGATGCATTTCTCACTTCTATCATCCAGTTTCTTCCTTAATTCAGAAGGTATGTGAGCATATGTTATGCATCCAAATGTCATAAGATGAGCAACATTTAGCTTTGTCCCACTCGATGCTTCTTGAGGGACCTTCATCTTGAGACTGGTGGTTGGAGATCTATTCAGGAGATAAGTTGAGCATGCTACTGCTTCAGCCCAAAATGTATTGGAAAGACATTTCTCTTTGAGTAGGCTTCTTTCCAGGTTCATTATTGTCTGGTTTTTCCTTTCAGCCACTCCATTTTGTTGTGGAGTATACCTGGCTATAGTTTGCATGATGATGCCTTGTGATTTGCAGAAATTTGCAAATTCTTTGGATCTGTATTCTCCTCCTCCATCTGACCTCAGTGATTTTATATATTTACCACTCTGTTTTTCAATTTATGCTTTGAATTCTTTGAACTTTGCAAAAGTTTCAAACTTATGTCTGAGAAAATAGATCAAAATTTTCCTGCTAAGGTCATCAATAAACATTAGAAAATAAACGCTACCACCTATTGACTCTGTTTCAATTGGTCCACATAGGTCAGTGTGAACTAGCTCTAAGTGTTGTTTGGCTTGAGTGGAGGATTGTGGAAAACTAATCCTCTTATGTTTTCCAAGAATGCAAGACTCACATGGGAGATTTTGCTCTTTGAAGACAGGGAGACCTTTGACCATGGAGTGCTTCTGTAGAAGACTTAAACTCTGAAAGGCTATATGTCCAAATATTGTATGTCAAACCATAGTTTCATTGGGGGTGGATGCACTTTGTGCATATGATTGGATTAGATTTGCAGTTTTGAGTGTTAGGGGAAACATTATATTCCTGGTCATGTGGATTTCAGAAATCAACTTTCTAATGGGGCTTTTATCATATATCCTACATGATGCTCCTTCAGAAAGTACCTTATAGCCATGTTCAATTAGTTGTCCTACACTTAACGGATTATGAGTCCAATCTGGAACATGATAGACATTGTGTATGTCTTTATTTACTTTTTGTTTAGTAAGAATAGGTATAGTTCCTTTTCCTTGAACTTTGATGAAGGAATCATTTCCAAGTGTAATATCATATGAAATTGAAGAATCAATGCATGGGATTAAATCTTTGTTACCTATCATGTGATTGTTGCAGCCACTGTCCAACAACCATAGATCTTTATGTTGTTCTTTAGTCTTGTGGCATGAGAGGAACATACCATCTGAGTTTTCTCCTTCATGATTTGAGATGTGTGCTCTTCCTGAGAGTTGATCTCCTTGTTTCTTCCTTCATTTAGATTCATAGTGCCCACACTTTTTGCAGTAATAGCATTGTATGCTTGATTTGTCATTTGATCTTCTCCCTCTGCCTCTTTGATGCTGAAAATTTCGACTCTGGTTTTGTTGTCTGTGATTTTGGAAATTTTGATTCTGGTTCTGTTGTATGTGACCTTCACTTGAGTGATGGTTACTTGGAATTCTCCCTCTTTCTTGGTGACCTCTACATCTTCCTCTACCTCTCCCTCTGCTGAGGGATAATTGAGTCTTGAAGGCATTGGCTATTGACTCATCTTCAAGATGTAGTCTAGTCTCATGTGTCAATAGAGAGCCCATTAATTCATTTGTTGAAAAATTTGACAGATCCTTGGATTCAAGGACGGTTGTAACAACAATTTCAAATTTCTTTGGTAGGCTTTTGAGGACTTTCTCAACAATTCTTTGATCAGGCATAGCTTCACCAGTCAATCTGATCTGGTTTACAATTCCCATGACTCTGGTCATAAACTGATCAACGTTTTCAGACTCTATCATTTTTAAAGTCTCGAAATGCGTCCTCAAGGTCTGCAGTTTGACTATTTTGACCCTGTCATTTCCTTGGTAGGCTGATTTAAGGAAGTCCCAGGCCTATTTTGAAGTAACAACGCCTGTGATTTTTGAGAAAATCGAGTCATCCACTGAGTTTTGAATCCAAAATTTTTCCTTATTTTCTTTGTTCCTTTGTGTTGCCTGAGCATTTCTTTGTTGGTTTGTCATGGCAGCAAGGTCTGATGGATCTGGTTCCACATATCCAAGATCCATTGGATCCCAACACTCTTGTGCTTGCAAGAAGGATCTCATTCTAAGAGACCAAAACTCATAGTTCTTACCAAGAAGAATCGGTCCTTGAGTTGGTCCTAAATTGCTAGAGTTGGCCATCTTTAAAAAAAAATAACAGAAAAAAAATGTTAGAATTTTGTATTCTTACCTATTTCTTGTGAAAATGAACCAAGTCCGCGAAATCCTTTGTGTGACTTCGGGCCGAAAAACATAGGGATGACCACTGCTTTGGCAACTCTAACCCTCTAATGGAAGAATTGGGCTTTCTAAGTTTACTCAAGAGCCAAAAAAAAATTGATGTTTAGCTTCTCATGTGACCGTGGGCTGACAAACCAGACACTCTGGGTCTTCCAGTGACCGGCGTTTTGATGTTGAAGGTCTCAATTCCTCCGAATAGCTGAATGGAAGAATAACAGTCTTATTCTAAAGATCGACGGTCCTCATTGAGTTGAGATCAAAGATCCTGAATTACTTTAGGGCTTTAGGTGATATTCCTTTCTAGCGTGTTACAAGGATCAACAATCCTCGTTGATTTGAGATCAACGGTCCTCAAAAACTTCGGGACTTCGGGCTTCAAGGATTTTTCACCGCTTTTAATCGCAAAAATCGTGAAGTGCCAAAGTGGTGAATTGTTCGGAGAGAGAGATCAATATGATGGTCCTTAGGCCTTTGCAAATGAAATACCAAGATCTTCTTCAGAACTCCAGCATTCAGGAGTTTCCTTTTGCTAATACGCGTAATCCTCCAGAGTGTCGAATCTTCGAAGTGCAAGATCTACCTCCACATGGCCTTTTGATTTTGACAACTGAGATTTATTTCGGAACTTTGGCCTTCAGGTGTTCCGAGTTGCACAACATCAAAAACCTCCAAAGTGTTAACTTTTTGAAGTGATATATCTGTCGACGTGTGTCCACAACCTTCAAGGGCTTAGATTTACTTCCGGACTTCGAGAAGATCTCTCTCTGCAATACCTTCCGGGGTGCTAAGTCTCCAAAGTGAGGGATCTAGCACCATGTGTCCTTCTTGATGGACGGTCCAGATGAAATTCAAGCTTCGGTCCTTCGGGAGTTCTGGCTTCTCATATCCATCCATCTTCCGATGTGATCATTTCCAAAGTGCAGAATCTTCAACCTTGTGTCCACTTCGATCAAAGGTCTGGATCTACTTCGGCTCTTCGAAACTTCAGAAGTCCTTCACTCCTCAGCTTCTGCTGGTTTCCTCCTGGAGTACGAGATCACCTAACACATGTCACTTGCTTGAAGATCAACAACCATGAGTGATTGTAGAGACTCAACTAGCTCACTCTTTAATTTCCTTGTCGATCATCGCAAAGTGAAGATGCTCGTCCATAGTGGGATCAATATCTGTCGTTGATCTGTTGATCTGACAAGATCAATGATCTTTAGCAATTGCAAGCTGACAAATTGCTCGTGCGTAAATTTCCTCTCCTGTAAAACACCCACGATGGGGCTAAAATATATATAAAATAATTTTGTCCTCCTTACAGGAATAAATCCTCTCTCTCTACGGGTTCTAATTTAGACAGTCGAGGAACCAACTCAGCGTTCTCATCAAGGATCTCTAATTCTGGAGCCAAAATACTCTCTGAGACCTTGATGGTCTTTTTTTGTAATTAAACATATAAACTTTTGACCACCTGGTGCAGGGATAAGGGTACCTGCGATCTCTATCTGCGCACTTCTGAAATGTAGAATTTCAGGTGCTAGCTTCTTTTCCGTTAACCCCCTCCTTCATATGACCCTGGGTTATGACCTCTTGGAAAATATGTGATTGCAGGCGCATCCAAGGGTGGTTTTAAATCAACCCACTTTTCACCCCGCAATTTACTACAAACCACCACGTATGCCTTTGGAAATACCGTGGTTTCAATTGCATCCCGCTTAAGGAGAATTAAGACCCAAGCATGTTCTAGCCCCGCAATTCTTCTCGAACATTGATCTCTTGATTTCAACAATGATCTATGATCAACGAATGCTATCTATCCTCATTTCCCATCTTTCACGTGCCTTCTCATACCTCTTGATCCATCGACACGTAGCTACCTTCCCAATAGACGGTTACGATTGGTTTCGGCTCTTCGGCCTTCGAGAGTTTCAACTCTCAAATTCTCGCTAGCTCCTCAGTAGCTATCTTTCAGAGCAGAAGATCTGCTGACACGTATTCTCTCTAATCAACGGTTGTGCTCCCGCTTTGGGACTTTGGCCTCCCCAACCAGATCAATGGTCCTATGACACATTTCTCAATCAATGATCGAGATCTTCTCCGGGTCTTCAAACTTTTCCTCCTCTGTTTTCCTCCGGAGTTCTAGATATGGCGCCATTTGTCCTCCGTCACATCGACAACTCTCATCGCTTCTGATTTCCAGACTTCAGAAATCTCAAATATCAGCTCTCGCCTTCCTCCAATGAATTTTATCCAAATTTAATAATATACTAACACATGTATCCCCTTGGATCAATGGATGCGATCCCTTCACATCTCCAGACTTCGGAATTCTCAAGTCTCAACTTTCACTCCCTTCGAAGTATGCAAATTTCTGTCGCATGTTCGCTTCAATTGGATGGTTGAAACTTACTTCAGGTCTTTACCCAAAATCCACAGATTCACGCCACCTATTCTCTGGAGCTGAAGGTTCATATCTACTTCAAACGATCCGATGGTCGATGTTTACTTCGGGTCTTTACTCGAAATATATAGATTCACGCCACCTGTTATTCGGATCTGACGGTTCAGATTTACTTCGGACGATCCGATGGTTGACGTTTAATTCGGGTCTTTTCCTAGAATCAATATATTCACACCACCTGTCCTCTGGATATGACGGTTCATATCTACTTCGGTCCTTTGGTGCTTCGGCGCTTCATCTCTTTGGCACTTCGGTGCTTCGACACTTTGGCGTTTCAAGCTTCGGGAGTTTCAACTCTCAATCTGAAACTCTCGAAGTGATTTCTCCGAAGTCTACGATATGTCATCACGTGTCCCTTTGGATCTGACGGTTTAGATCTCCTATGGATCTCCGGGACTTGGGAACCTCAAATCTCAAACTTTACCTTCTCTCAAAGTATGTGGATTCCTGCTGCGTGTCCACTTGAATCGGATGATTGAGGCTTACTTCGAGTATTTACCCAAAATATACATATTTATGCCACCTTTCCTCTTGATATGATGGCTATGAATTACTTCAGGACTTTACCCGGAATCCACAGATCTATGCCACGTCTCTTATGGATCAGACGGTCCAGATTCTCCTCGGATGATCCGATGCTTGAGATTTACTTCAGGTGATCTGACGATTGAGATCTACTTCGGATGATTGGATGATTGAGATTTACTTCAGCTATTTCACCTCCACCTGGTCCATGAACTTCCAGAGTTATGGATCATACGCCACCTGTCCTCCTTGAGGATGGACGGTCCCAAACTACCTCGGGACTTCATAACTTTGGTAAGTTCTATTCTCTTGCATGTGCAAAGTGCTAAGGTTTGTGCACCTTTCTTAGATCAGACGGTTGTCAATCCTCGACGTTGTGATCCAATGACCACTGTCGCTCATCCTCCTGAGATTCTTACTTACTCCGACTTAGAAGATTTTCTAGGTGCTCGAAGGATTTGACCTTTTCTCCTCCTACGAGCCCGTCTCCTGGATTCCGTCTGTAGTCCTGAAAGCACTATCTCTTCTGAGCTTGATATCCTTGAAGATTTTTCCATCCCATGCACTCCTTTCTTTTCAGGTATCATGTCAAACTCAGATCAAAGGTCAACGATGATCGAAGGTTCACATAAATTGAGGGGCCCCAACATGCGTGCTCTTTACCAGAGAGTTCGACCTCTGCAATATGGAAAGTGCTCACTCGATTCTAGTCTAACTGGGATCGTTGATCTTCCAACCTGTCGAGATCACCAACAAGGGTGAATTGCAGGCTGTGAACTAGCACGTCTACTATTTTCACAATCACACTCCGTAGTGATTCCCCACCCTTGATCTTCGTTCATAGATTGACGGTTCATAGCAATTGTGGGGTTCAACTTGACTATCATGCAATTTGACATCTTGGAGCCTCGAGCTCCAAGGTTCCTAGACCCAGGTCATGTGGATATTCATATAAATCTTGGGCTATGATACCTGCTCTTAGTTGGGTTTTTGGTTAAGGAAATACATGCAAGTTCAGAGTCTCCTAGACTACTGATATGAAGGGAACACCTTCCCAAATTGTAGAGATTTAAGCTATGAATCAAGGGAAAGTAACTTGTGAGGTTACCAAAATGGTAGATATTCCGAGAAGCTTGCTCTGACTCCGAAACAAAGATGTAAATTCCTGGGGAAAGCGCCTTCGAGTGATTAAACCGGGGCATATTGAAAATCAAGCAGAAATAGAGGTTCTCAATGGAATGAATGCATACACATAACTTAATCATTTAATACAGAGAAAGAAACCTTTATAGACATGTAAATACTTGCATGCATCCATTATTCACAATTCAAATCATAAGGCAAGAAAACACTTATTAGAACCATAGAGCGTGATGCGACTGCTAAAAGGGTTGCTCGTTTCACTAGCCACTCCCGAGCTTAAGCCACGATGCTTTGAGATTCAATCTCTTACTTCCAGCTCAACAGAAGTTAGAGACAAAGGTTACTCTCCTTCTCCCAATACAGAAATAGATAAGGATGAAGGTTACTCTCCTTCTCTTGGCTCAATCTCTATTTTCTGTGATCAGAACTCACTGTTCCTCTTTTAGTCCTTCCTCGAACCCGAGAGTTTCCGCTCTCGATTCTGCATTTTTCCACATGTCTTCCTCTGCCCACCACACTTCCTTTCTTGCCTTCCTCAACAATATTGTGTGTGGCTCGAATAACCAGTCCGTGGTTAGGTTTAGAAGCCTTATGGATGGGCGGTATGGCCCATCCCCTCATTAATTCTTGAGGAGGTATTCTCACCTACTAGCCCGACTACAATTCATTCCTGGGTCAGACGGTTGTTATGATTTGAGAAATTAACTCCAGCATGGAACTGGTTCGGTGGAGGTTAGCGCAACCATTCCGGGTCCCCTCCACCACCTTTCATAGCATTCGTGGTTTTCTCTTAGTACATCCTCTCTTTCAGTAGTCATGCAACACGTAACCATTTTCTATTAAAATAACGGAATTTACATTCATCAACCTTTTGCACAAAAGTCCATCAAATCAAACATTCACACTTTTAGGTTTTCCATAGTTCCTTGGCCAATATAGTCATATTTACAGACTGGGGGAAACAGGGTGTTACAATTCCCTCCCACTTAAAGGAACATCGTCCTCGTTGTTCTATCTATCAACATGACATGTATGAACATGAGTAAACAAAATCGGATATGCCTGTCTCATGGCATGCTCCATTTCCCACGTAGCCTCATCTGGGCCAAAGTGTTTCCACTGCACCTTGACCTGTGCAATGGTTCAGTTCCTAAGTGAGGTTTCTTTCCTGTCTAATATGCATTGGGGTTTTGGTAGGAATTCTCCCTCTGGCTCCACCTGGATCACAGACCAGTCAATTATATGAATAACATCATGTACATATTTGTTCAATAATGAAACATGAAAAAAATTATGTGTCTTTACAGTTGGAGGAAGTGCTAGCCTATAGGCTACATGTCCCATTCTATCTAAGGCTTCAAAGGGTCCACAATACCGAGGTGCCAATTTGGCACATGCTCCCATTCTTAAGGAACTCTTCCTCGGTCTAACTCTGAGATGCACACGGTCTCCTGTCTTGAACTCTCAGGGAGCTCTTTTCTTGTTGGCATAACTTTTCTGTCTATCCTAAGAAATCTCCAGATTTTGATTTATCTGAATTACTTGTTGTTCCATTTCTTTCAGCATGTCAGGTCCAATTGTAATTTTTTCCACTGGATTATTCCAGCTGATTGGAATCTTGCACTGTCTACCATAGAGGGCTTCAAAAGGGATTATCGTCAAGGATTCCTAATAACCGTTGTTGTAGACAAACTCTACCAATGGTAGGTAGTCTTCCCAGTTCTTAGGTTGATGCATTACATGCATCCTTAGAATTTCTTCTACTATTTGGTTCACTCTTTCTTTCTATCCATCAGTTTGAGGGTGATAAGTTGTGCTAAGAAACAATTTTGTCTCAAAACCATCCATTAGGGATTTCCAAAAGCTTGAAGTGAATTTGGTATCTCGGTCAAACACAATTTCCTTGGGCATGCCATGCAGTCTAAATATCTCCTTCATGAAGATGTTGGCAATATCTATGGCCTTGTAGGTTGACTTGACAGGGATGAAATGGGTAGACTTGCTCATTTTTTCCACCACAACCATGGTGGCATCATTTTTCTTGGTCGACTTTGGTAATCCAGTGATGAAATCCATGGAGATGGTTTCCCATTTCCATTCTGGGATTGGTAGGGGTTGTAACAATCCTGCTGGATGTCAGTGTTCTGCCTTAACTTGTTGTCATTATAGGCACTTAGCTAGCTAGTTAGCTATGCATTTCTTCAATCCAGGACAATAGAATTGTTTCCTAGTGGCCGCAATCATATTCTAATATCCTGGGTGACCAATATATGATCTCTTCTGTAGTTCATCCATTATGAACTTCTTCAATTCGTCACATTTTGGAATATAAAATTCATTTATGTAAGTCAACAACCCTTCCTTGAGCATCTAGTAGCCTTCATACTTTAGCCCTGTAGGCTCTTGCCTTAGGTATGAATTCACGATATTGAAGAATACATCTGTCTCTTGTGCATTTATGACTCTTTCCCTGACATTCATTTCATAGGTGATTACTACTACTAGATGAATCTTTTTTATACTTTTGCTAAGGGCATCGACCACCCTATTTTCCTTTCCTTTTATGTGTTTGATTTCGAAATCAAATTCACTTAGGAGAGCCATCCAGCTAGCTTGCTTGGCGTTGGGTTTCTGTTGATCAAACAAGTGCCTCAACCCATAATGGTCTGTCATAAGAACAAATCTCCTTCCTAGGAGGTAGTGCCTCCACATTTTCAAAGCATGTACTATGGCAACCAACTCTAGGTCATGGGTCACATAATTGATCTCATGCACATTTAATTTCTAGGACATGTAGAAAATTACATGTCCCTCTTGCATAAGGACTCCTTCGAGTCCTTCCTTGTAGGCATCTGTACACATGAGGAAATCATTATGGAGGTCTGCAATATTCAGCATGGGTGCATGGTTCAGGAGGTATTTCATTTCTTGAAATATTTCTTCACATTTTGATGTCCAAATGAATTTGATCCCGTTTTTCTGAATGGTAGCGATTGGACAACCAATCTTGGAAAACCATTTTATGAACCTTCTATAGTATCCTGCTAATCCCATGAAGGATCTAATATCTGATACATCCTTTCAGGTAGGCCATTCCATAATAGATCTGATATTATCGGGGTCCACTACCTTCCCTTCCTTAGAAATGACATGGCCTAGGTAATGGACTTGCTTCTGAAATAAGTCACACTTGTTAAACTTAGCGTAAAGTTGATGCTCTCTTAGTACTTGAAGTACGAGTTTAATATTTTCTTCATGCTCCTCCCTGTTCTTGGAGTAGATTAGGATATCATCAATGAAAACCAATTCAAATTTGTCCATAAATTTGTTGAGTACATTATTCATCAAGCGCATAAAAGTGGCGGGGGCATTGGTTAACCGAAACGACACCACCACGAATTCATAGTGACCATACCTATTCCTAAAGGCTGTTTTGTGGATGTCTTCATCCTTAATCCAAACTTGATTGTAGCCAGACCTTAACTCTATATTTGAGAAGATGGAAGCACCTCCCAGTTGGTCGAACATGTCATCGCTTCTTGGTAAGGGGTACTTGTACTTTATGGTTGTCTTATTGAGTTGTCTGTAATCTATGCATAGTCAGAGTGTGCCATCTTTCTTTTTCACAAACAAAATGGGTGCTCCCCACGGAGATACACTAGTTCGTATGTAGCCTTTGTCCATCATCTCCTTTAGTTGTAGCTTGATCTCAACCAGCTCTGGCGTGCTCATTCTATATGGTGTTCTAGATGTTGGTACCACTCCTGGTGTAAGTTCTATCGAGAAGTCGATATCCCTTCTCGGAGGTAGACCTCGTACCTCTTCTGGGAAAACGTCCTTGTATTCTCTTAATATGGGGTGGTCGTCTAGGTTTGGTTTGTCATTCTCAACATATTCTAGTACTTGTATGGCATATAAGGAACACCCCTTTCTGCAATACTTTTTCATTTGAAGGGCTGATATTTGTCTCACTGAGATAGACTTCTGAATCCCTTAGAGGGTCGTTTTTCTCCCTTCTTCATTTACACATTCTAAAGTTTTATGATAACAGTTCAATTTACTTTTATAAGTAACCAACCAATCCATACCAATCAAAAAGTCATAGGATCCCATGGGAAGTATGTTAAGGGTGGCTCGGGTGGGCAATCCACCCATGATGAATTGACAGGCTCGTATGACCTCTGCCACATTTCTTTTGGTACGAGTGTCTAATCGCACCAACCACAGTTTAACATGTCTAATTGGTTGCAGTTTACACTTATCAATGGTATGAGGGGCCACATAGCTCAAATTAGAACCTGATTCATTTAAAATATAAACTAGATGGTTGGCGATCATACCTTCTAGCTCCACTACTGAAGCTTGGTGGTCAGCTTGATTATTGTCCAAGGATGCATAGATTTGTGGCATGCTCCTAGCCACATCATTGATGGTGGTAGATTATTGGATATTGTATACTCTCTTACTATTATGTTGTCTGTGTGGGTAGTCCCTCAATCTATGATCTTCTCCACAACCCCAACATTTTAAGGGATCCTTCTTTAGGTGATCGGTCTTTTCTGGGACTGTCTTAAAAGGTTTATTTCCACTTTGAGAGGGGAAATTTTGCTGATATACACTTCTAGTAGGAAGGCTCCTTCTAGAATATTTTCCATAGTTCTTAATTCTTGAGGATTTAAGTCCCTTCTTCT
>ML798231.1:62398-94013 GCA_009831015.1 Picea engelmannii | reverse complement strand
AATACACGATTTCTATTAATGAAAGAAATGTACAATGACTGTAAAAATACAGAGTGAAAGACTCGCTAGAATGGTGGCAACTTATCTCTGAGAAGAGATGTGACGGCTACTCGCATTCGCAAGAAGATGATTACAATGAGGCTTTGAAGGCCTTTTTTACAATAAACAAGAATTCCAAAAGTCCTAGACATCCAAAAACCTAACCCTAGGAGATGAGGCGTCAAAATTCATGTGGGCCCTGTTTGGGTAAGTTAGTGCATCAACTTCCCGGGGTCGTAACTTTTGCATACGATCTTCGTTTTAGGCGCATGATAGCCCGTTGGAAACATATCATTGAGGAGAATAATTTTGGGGCCTCAATCATGCCTTTGATATCATTGAGTTGGGTCGATCCTGAAAAACCTTCATTTAGGCCCTCAAAATGGCCTCGGAAGTTAAAACCTGCTAAAAATAGTAAATTGCCAAAATTGCCAGAAAACTATTTTGAGCCAATTGGAAAAGGTGGGTGGCCACCAATATCCATATTGATAAATCCTCCCTCCTTAGGAAGAAATGGTCTCCATTGCGTTGAGTTTCCCGGGGGAGAGGGAAAAGTGTTTGTTGAATCTACATCTTGGTGAGCTGCTTGCCTTGATGGAGACGTCACGCTGCTTAGTTTGTGCAAGTCTGTCATGAACCTGTTGAGGTTGAGGCTCTTAAACAAGTCGCAATACATGAGAGGACGGTGTGCAAAAGGAATCTTTTCATTTTGTTGCAGCCTTGTCGACCTACTTCTGTGGGATAGAAGGTGCTTGGGGCGAGGCTGTAGTGGTTGCAGTGTCCTTTTGTTCTCCTTTTGAACAGATTATGAAGAAGCTAAATTTTGCAGTATGAGATACTAATTTTCAACACTTTTTAGGTGGAACAAGAGTGGGAACTACCTCTAGTATTCTTTAGAGATGACCCCCCAAAGTGAAAATGACACTACGAGGTCAAGACTCATAAAGAACATGGTGCTTTATGGCTGGCCCAAGAGATATCACACACATCTAGTGGGGAAACATCACATAATACCTCATCCTTGAAGGGTTGGATGTCGTATGACAATCGACACTGCTGGATGACATGAAGATCTCATCCTTGGTGAAGCCACCCAATGTTGTATGGCCGCGGGTGTGGTATTGTCGACAATCCCAACTATTTGACAACCTCTGCTGAGATGAGGTTCTTCTGGCTTCCACTATCAACAATAAAATGAAGTGGGGTCCCCTTCACCCACATCTCTTAATGAAACATGCACTCCCCCTCTTCAGGATTTGTTGGTTCTTCTGGTTGAATTGTTGCGTTCGCGACAATAGTAGTGGGGTCTACGTCAATGATCTGTCCTTTACCGACATTTTTAGAATCAGATTCTGAATCAGGGTTCAGCTCCTTGTCTTTGATCTCGGCCACCAATGATTGTTTTGAGTGACATTCATCGGTGTTGTGCCAGGGGATTTGTGGAAATCACACCATTTTCCAATCTCCTTCTTTGTCTTCCCATGACCCTTCTTTTCCTGTGTCTTGGACTGGTTTTCGGGAGACTATTTGTTAGGGATGTCTTTGTCATACTTTGGTTGTTGCAGATTTGTAGACCTGAACTACTGTTTTTTCTGGTGCTTAAATTTTTTCTCAATTTTAACAACATATCGATAGGCAACACCGAGTGATGAGATGACCAGAAAATCCATTTCATTTTGGATGTATTTGTGTAGATCCCCACGGTATTTTAGAACCAAATGTCGTTCGGAGTCTTTGATACCCAGCTTGGTGCGCAAGGTATGGAAGGTATTGGTGAACTCCGGAACTGCTTGGCCCCTCTCTTGCCGCAATGTGGTCCATCTCATGTACTATTCCTCATAGTTTCCAACAAGGTAATATTGTTCCTTTACTGCATCCACAAAAAAATCCCAAGTGGGATCGGTCCCATATATTTCAGAATCCTCTGTGGAAATATGCTCCCAATAAGTTTCTCACCAATGTTTGACATGGGGGAGAGCTTTAAGGAGTGCAAAGGTGATATTTTCTTTGTCGTAAAAATTGTGAACAAAGAAATAACCTTCTAGCAGATTTAACCATTTGTCTAGGGCTTCTACATCTATCTGTCCTTCAAATACAAGAATATCAACATTAACTTGTACCTTGAAAGGCAAGGTGCCTCCAAAGTGGTTTCTTGATGAAGATGCACCTGTTGCTATCGACAGACATTGAAGGATGTGAGAAAAATTCTCCATCATTTCGTCCCACTATCGCGTGAGAGCTTGCTCAAGCAACAGACTGATAGGATCGTCTGCTCTGTCATTTTTCTTTTCTTCCGCCATTGAGGTTTTCTTGGATGTGCGAGAGCGATTGTCTTTAAGAGAGACAATATTGATACCCAATTTTATATACTCAGACCTTGTCGGGGACATGCACTGAAAAATGATCAAGAGTAGCTTGCTCTGATACCACTGATTTGGATTATTTTTGCCATGAAGTGAGAGCGAAGATATAATAAAGAAATGTAAAGAGAAATCATAGATATTCAATAATATAACAAAAATGTATCAAATATGCAACCATAAACACAAATATACATTAATACACGATTTCTATTAATGAAAGAAATGTACAGAGACTGTAAAAATACAGAGTGAAAGACTCGCTAGAATGGTGGCAGCTTATCTCTGAGAAGAGATGTGATGGCTACTCGCATTCACAAGAAAATGATTAAAATGAGGCTTTGAAGGCCTTTTTTACAATAAATAGGAATTCCAAAAGTCATAGACATCAAAAAACCTAACCCTAGGAGACGAAGCGTCAAAAGTCATGTCGGCCCCGTTTGGGTAAGTTAGTGCATCAACTACCCGGGGTCGTAACTTTTGCATACGATCTCTGTTTTAGGCACATGATAGCCCGTTGGAAAGGTATCATCGAGGATATTCATTTTGGGGCCTCAATCATGCCTTTGGCTATCATTGAGTTTGGTTGATCCCAAAAATCCTTCATTTAGGCCCTCAAAATGGCTCCAGAAGTTAAAACCTTCTAAAAATAGTAAATTGCCAAAATTACGAGAAAACTATTTTGAGCTAGTTGGAAAAGGTGGGTGGCCATCGATATCCATCTGGATCAAGGTTCATGCTATAGTTTCCTCTATATGTCGGACAATCTCTGCAGCAATACTGCGTTAATTTCTGTTTGTTTTTCTTTCTCCTTTATCAATCTCTCATTGTCAGCCTTGCAACTCTGTAATTTGGCCCTGAGGCTCCTTACAGTTTCAACCAGATCTAGAGGGGTTTCCACTGCCCTCCTTTCGTCAACCTTCACTTGCCAACTTCCCTGTTGAAATTAGATTTTTCCTTAAATCTAGAATATGTCTTACCTCTTTCAAAAACCATTGGTTTCCATTGCATTTCTTTATTTTTACCTTTCCCGTTCCAACAATTTTGCATGGTGCATCATCACCCAAATGAACCTGTCCAAAATCACCTTGAACATAATCTAGAAAATGTTTCCTATGGGTTGTGGCATGAAATGAAGCCCTTGAATCTACTACCCAAGACTCAGAAATATTATCTACAGAAAGAATCAAAGCATCTTGTAACACATCACCTATTACATTTGCTTCTTGATTTCTCTCCTACTCTCCATCTCTTTGTTTCTTTGGAGCTCTGCAGTCTTTCTTCAGATGTCCTTTCTTCCCACAATTCCAGCACTCTATCTTTCCAAGTCCGGATTTGGATCTTCCCTTCCTAGAATTCCACGGTTCCCTAAGCCCTTTCCTCTATCCTTTTGTCTTCTCCTATTCTCCATGTTCAATTCATTACCTAATGTCTCACCTGTGCTTTTTCGTCGCATTTCCTCACTAAGGATAACACCAACAACATCATCAAATTTTAAAGTATTTGAACCAGAGATAGAGTTACTTACAGCCATGAACAAGCCATTCCAGCTTTCTGGCAATGAGCACAAGATTAGAAGAGCCCTAACCTCATCATCAAAGTCCACTTTTATATAACTTAGTTGATTAGTAACCGTATTAAATTCATTTAAATGATTTGCAACAGACTCACCTTCCGACATCTTCATATTAAATAATCTCTTCATTAGAAATACCTTATTGGACAACGAGGGTTTTTCATACAATTTGGCCAATGTGTCCATCAAACCCTTCGTTGTCTTTTCTTTCGAGATATTGAAAGCCACCGACACTGCCAAGCTCAGCCATATCGTTCCTAGAGCCTTTCTGTTAAGAATCTCCCATTCTTCGTCCTTCATGGCCGCTAACTTCTTTGCTACTCCGCTCAATGGTAAGAATAGATCCTTATGATATAAATAATCTTCCATCTGCATCTTCCATAACTGGTAGTTTTGGCCGTTAAATTTCTTGACCCTAAACTTTCCATCTTCCGACATTGATCCCACTCGAACTAGGAACCCTCTTTTCCTACGAGTTACCTTACGCTCTGATACCAGTTGTTAGAAAAATAGGATTGCGAAGCAATAAAATAAAACAAATGTGGAAACAAAACATAGAAGATACACAGTACAAGAGAGACACAGATTTGCATGGTTCACCCAGTTTGGGCTACGTCCACCAGAGAAATTGCCAGGTCCTTTTTTTATTATTATCCAGCAAAATGAAGGGATACAACCTACACCAAAACCCGCTGTAACTTCCTCTTCTTTCTTTCACAGTCTTCTCTCTCAGAATACAATACTCGCCAACATACATAGCCGTAATACATTTACCTCATAAAAGAGGGTTGCCTTCTAGGGCCAAAAACCCTAACATAATCTCTATCGTTAGATTTGTGAACTTATAATGAACGGTCCAGATTTACAATGAAATTACAATATACTTTTACAAGGCAATTTTTGCTTCGGGGGCTTCGCCCCTAAACCCCCATCGGGGGATGCTACCCCCGAACCACCATTGGGGGCCTACTTTCCCCTAGACCCCCCAACCGGGGGGATAGCCCCCCCGGACCCTGCAGAGGGGGTACCCCCCCTCTGCACTCCCCCACATGGAAGAGTGTACATACTTCTGGGGTGTAAATACTTCATGGGGTATAAACACGGATGAAAGTAAAAGACCTCTAAATCAGGAAGATAATCAGGCTCCACAACCAACGGGTACCCGCGACCTCTGTCTGCGCGCTTTTGAAATGTAGAATTTTAGGTGCTAGCTCCTTTTCTGTTAACCCACTCCTTCATATGACCCTGGGATATGACCTCTTGGAAAATATGTGATTGCAGGCACGTCCATGGGTGGTTTTAAATCAACCCACTTTTTTCCCCGCAATTTACTACAAACCACCACGTATGCCTTTGGCAATACCAGGGTTTCAATTGCGGCCCGCTTAAGGAGAATTAAGACCCAAGCATGTTCTGGCCTCGCAATTCTTCTTGAACATCGATCTCTTGCTTTCAACGATGATCCGTGATCAACGAATGCTATCTATCCTCATTTCCCATCTTTCATGTGCCTTCTCGGACCTCCTGATCCATCCACACATAGCTACCTTCCCAATCGATGGTTACAATTGGTTTCGGCTCTTCGGCCTTCGAGAGTTTCAACTCTCAAATTCTCGCTAGCTCCTCAGTAGCTATCTTCTGGAGTAGAAGATCTACTGACACATATTCTCTCTAATCAATGGTTGTGCTCCCGCTTTAGGACTTTGGCCTCCCCAACCAGATCAATGGTCCTATGACACCCTTCTCGATCAATGATCGAGATCTTCTCTGGGTCTTCAGACTTTTCCTCCTCTGCTTTCCTCTGGAGTTATAGATATGGCGCCACGTGTCCTCCGTCACATCGACAACTCTCGTCGCTTCTGATTTCCGGACTTCGGAAATCTCAAATATCAACTCTCGCCTTCCTCCAATGACTTCTATCCGAATTTAATAATATACTAACACATGTATCCCCTTGGATCAATGGCTGCGATCCCTTCACATCTCCAGACTTTAGAATTCTCAAGTCTCAACTTTCACTCCCTTCGAAGTATGCATATTTATGTTCCATGTCCACTTCAATCAGACGGTTGAAACTTACTTTGGGTCTTTACCCAAAATCCATAGATTCAAGACACCTATTCTTTGGAGTTGAAGGTTCATATCTACTTCGAATGATCCGATGTTCGACGTTTACTTCGGGTCTTTACTCGAAATATACAGATTCATGCCACCTCTTATTCGGATTTGATGGTTCAGATTTACTTCGGATGATCCGACAGTTGACGTTTACTTCAGGTCTTTTCCCAAAATCCATATATTCACGCCACCTTTCCTTTGGATCTGACGGTTCATATCTACTTTGGTCCTTCAGTGCTTCGATGCATCAACTCTTTGGCACTTCGACGCTTCGAGCTTTGGGAGTTTCAACTTTCAATCTAAAACTCTCAAAGTGATTTCACCGAAGTCTACGATCTATCATCACGTGTCCCTTTGGATCTAACGGTTTAGATCTCCTTTGGCTCTCTGGGACTTGGGAACCTCAAATATCAAACTTTACCTTCTCTTAAAGTATGTGGATTCCTGCCACGTGTCCACTAGAATAAGATGATTCAGGCTTACTTCGGGTATTTACCCGAAATCTACATATTTATGCCACCTTTCCTCTTGATATGATGGCTATGAATTACTTCAGGACTTTACCTAGAATCCACAGATCTATGCCACATCTCTTATGGATCAGATGGTCTAGATTCTTCTCGGACGATCCGATGCTTGAGATTTACTTCAGTTGATCTAACGATTGAGATCTACTTCGGATGATTAGATGATTGAGATTTACTTCGACTATTTCACCTCCTCCTGGTCCATGAAACTTCGAAGTTATGGATCATATGCCACCTGTCCTCCTTGACGATGGACGGTCCCAAACTACCTCGGGACTTCATAACTTTGGTAAGTTCTCTTCTCCTGCATCTGCAAAGTGTTAGGGTTCGTGCACATTTCTTAGATCAGACGATTGTCGATCCTCGACGTTGTGATCCAATGGCCACTGTCGATCCTCCTCCTGAGCTTCTTACTTACTCTGACTTAGAAGATTTTCTAAGTGCTCGAAGGATTCGACCTTTTCTCCTCCTATGAGCCCGTCTCCTGGATTCCATTTATACTCTTGAAAGAGCTATCTCTTCTAAGCTTGATATCCTTGAAGATTTTTCCATCCCATGCACTCCTTGATTTTCACGTATCACGTTAAACTCATATCGAAGGTCAACGACGATCGAAGGTTCACATAAATTGAGGGGCCCCAACATGCATTCTCTTTACCAGAGAGTTCGACCTTCGCAATAGGGAAAGTGCTCGCTCAATTCTATTCTAATCGGGATCATTGATCTTCCAGCCCATCGAGATCACTGACAAGGGTGAATTGTAGGTTGTGAACTAGCACGTCTGTTATTTTCACCATCTCGCTCCTCAGTGATTCCCCACCCTCGATCTTCCTTCATAGATCGACAGTTCATAGCAATTGTGGGGTTCAACTTGACTATCATGCAATTTGACATCTCATAGGGTTCCTAGACCCAGGTCACATGGATATTCATATAAATCTTGGGATACGATCCCCACTCTTAGTCGAGTTTTTGGTTAAGGAAATAGACGCAAGTTCAGAGTCTCCTAGACTACTAATCTGAAGGGAACACCTTCCCAAATCATATATATTTAAGCTATGAATCAAGGGAAAGTAACTTGTGAGGTTACCAAAATGGTAGATATTCTGAGAGGCTTTCTCTGACTCTGGAATGTTGATGTAAATTCCTGGGGAAAGTGCCTTCGAGTGATTAAACCAGGGCGTATGGAAAATCAAGAAGAAATATAAGTTTCGAATGGAATGAATGCATACACATAACTTAATCATTTAATACAGAGAAAGAACCCTTTATAGAAATGTAAATACTTGCATGCATCCATTATTCACAATTTAAAGCATAAGGCAAGAAAACACTTATTAGAACCATAGAGTGTGATGCGATTGCTGAAAGGGTTGCTCGTTTCACTGGCCACCCCCGAGCTTAAGCCACGATGCTTTGAGATTCAATCTCTTACTTCCAGCTCAATGAAAGTTAGGGATGAAGGTTACTCTCCTTCTCCCAATATAGAAAGTTAGGGATGAAGGTTACTCTCCTTCTCCTGGCTCAATCTCTATTTTCTATGATCAAAACTCACTATTCCTCTTTCAGTCCTTCCTCGGACTTGAGAGTTTCCTCTCTTCCATAGGTCTTCCTCTGTCCACCACACTTCCTTTCTTTCCTTCCTCAACAATATTATGTGTGGCTCGAATTCCCAGTCCGTGGTCAGGTCTAGAAGCCTTACAGATGGGTGGTCTATCCCATCCCCTCATTAATTCTTGAATGGTCTTCTCACCTACTAGCCCGACTACAATTCATTCCTGGGTCAGACGGTTGTTATGATCTGAGCAATTAATTTCAGCATGGTACTGGTTCGGTGGAGGTTAACGCAACCATTCCAGGTCCCCTCCATCACCTTTCATAGCATTCTTGGTTTTCTCTTAGCACATACCCTCTTTCAGAAGTCATGCAACACGTAACCATTTTCTATTAAAATAACAGAATTTACATTGATCAACCTTTTGTACAAAAGTCCATCAAATCAAACATTCACACTTTTAGGTTTTCCATATTTCCTTGGCCAATACAGTTATATTTACAGACTGGGGGAAACAGGGTGTTACAATTTCCTCCCACTTAAAGGAACATCGTCATCGATGTTCTATCTATCAACATGACATGTATGTACATTAGTAAACAAAATCGGATATGTATTTCTCATGGCATGCTCCATTTCCCACGTAGCCTCATCTGGGCCAAAGTGTTTCCACTGCACCTTGACCTGTGCAATGGTTCAGTTCCTGAGTGAGGCTTCTTTCCTGTCTAATATGCATTAGGGTTTTGGTAGGAATTCTCCCTCTGGCTCCACCTAGATCACAGACCAGTCAATTATATGATTAACATCATGTACATATTTGTTCAATAATGAAACATGAAAAAAATTATGTGTCTTTACAGTTGGAGGAAGTCCTAGCCTATAGGCTACATGTCCCACTCTATCTAAGACTTCAAAGGGTCCACAATACCGAGGTGCCAAATTGGCACAGGTTCCCATTCTCAAGGAACTCTTCCTCGCTCTAACTCTAAGATACACACGGTCTCTGGTATTGAACTCTTAGGGAGTTCTTTTCCTGTCGGCATAACTTTTCTATCTATCCTAAGAAATCTCCAGATTTTGATTTATCTGAATTACTTGTTGTTCCATTTATTTCAGCATGTCAGGTCCAATTGTAATTTTTTCCACTAGATTATTCCATCTAATTGGAATCTTACACTATCTACCATAGAGGACTTCAAAAGGGCTTATCTTCAAGGATTCCTGATAATCATTGTTGTAGACAAGCTCTACCAATGGTAGGTAGTCTTCCCAGTTATTAGGTTGATGCATTACATCCATCCTTAGAATTTTTTCTACTATTTGGTTCACTCTTTCTTTCTATCCATCAGTTTGAGGGTGATAAGTTGTGTTGAACAACAATTTTGTCTCAAAACCATCCATTAGGGATTTCCAAAAGCTTGAAGTGAATTTTGTATCTCGGTCAGATACAATTTCCTTAGGCATGCCATGCAGTCTAAATATCTCCTTCATGAAGATGTTGGCAATATCTATGGCCTTGTAGGTTGACTTGACAGGGATGAAATGGGCAGACTTGCTCATTTTTTCCACCACAACCATGATGGCATCATTTTTCTTGGTCGACTTTGGTAATCCAGTGATGAAATCAATGGAGATGATTTCCCATTTCCATTCTGGGATTGGTAGGGGTTGTAACAATCATGCTGGATGTCGGTGTTCTACCTTAACTTGTTGTCATTCTATGAACTTAGCTAGCTAGTTAGCTATTCATTTCTTTAATCTAGGACAAAAGAATTGTTTCCTAGTGGCCGCGATCATATTCTAATATCCTGGGTGACCAATATATGGTCTCTTATGTAGTTCATCCATTATGAACTTCTTCAAGTCGTCACAGTTTGGAATATAAAATTCATTTCTGTAAGTCAACAACCCTTCCTCGAGCATCTGGTAGCCCTCATACTTTAGCCCTGTAGGATCTTGCCTTAGGTATGAAGTCTCGATATTGAAGAATACATCTGTCTCTTGTGAATTTATGACTCTTTCCCTGACATTCGTTTCATAGGTGCTTACTACTACTAGATGAATCTCTTTTATACTTCTTCTAAGGGCATCGACCACCCTATTTTCCTTTCCTTTTATGTGTTTCATTTTTAAATCGAATTCACTTAGGAGAGCCATCAAGCTAGCTTGCTTGGTGTTGAGATTTTGTTGATCAAACAGGTGCCTCAACCCATAATGGTCTGTCATAAGAACAAATCTCCTTCCCAGGAGGTAGTGCCTCCACATTTTCAAAGCATGTACTATGGCAGCCAACTCTAGGTCATGGGTCACAAAATTGATCTCATGCTCCTTTAATTTCTAGGATGCGTAGAAAATTACACGTCCCTCTTGCATAAGGACTCCTTCGAGTCCTTCCTTGTAGGCATATGTACACATGAAGAAATAATTATTGAGGTCTGCAATATTCATCACGGGTGCATGGGTCAGGAGGTATTTTAGTTCTTGAAATATTTCTTCACATTTTGATGTCCAAATGAATTTGATCCCGTTTTTTTGAATGGTAGTGATTGGATAACCAATCTTGGAAAACCATTTTATGAACCTTCTATAGTATCCTGCTAATCCCATGAAGGATTTGATATCTGATACATCCTTTTAGGTAGGCCATTCCATAATAGATCTGATATTATTAGGGTCCACTGCCACCCCTTCTTTAGAAATGACATGGCCTAGCTAATGGACTTGCTTTTGAAATAAGTCACACTTGCTAAACTTAGCGTAGAGCTGATGTTGTCTTAGTACTTGAAGTACGAGTTTAATATTTTCTTCGTGCTCCTCCCTGTTCTTGGAGTAGATTAGGATATCATCAATGAAAACCAATACAAATTTGTCAATAAATTTGTTGAGTACATTATTCATCAAGCACATAAAAGTGGTGGGGGCATTGGTTAACCCAAACGACACCACCAAGAATTCATAGTGACCATACCTCGTCTTGAAGGTTGTTTTGTGGATGTCTTCATCCTTAATCCAAACTTGATGGTACCCATACCTTAAGTCTATCTTTGAGAAGATGGAAGCACCTCCCAGTTGGTCGAACATGTCATTGATTCTTGGTAAGGGGTACTTGTACTTTATGGTTGTCTTATTGAGTTGTCTGTAATCTATGCATAGTCAGAGTGTGCCATCTTTCTTTTTCACAAACAAAATGGGTGCTCCCCACGGAGATACACTAGTTCGTATGTATCCTTTGTCCATCAACTCCTTTAGTTGTATCTTGAGCTCAACCAGCTCTGGCGTGCTCATTCTATATGGTGTTCTAGATGTTGGTACCATTCTCGGTGTAAGTTCTATCAAGAAGTCGATATCCCATCTCGGAGGTAGACCTGATACCTCTTCTGGGAAAATGTTCTTGTATTCTCTTAATATGGGGTGGTCGTCTAGGTTTGGTTTGTCATTCTCAACATATTCTATTACTTGTATGGCATATAAGGAACACCCCTTTCTGCAATACTTTTTCATTTGAAGGGCTAATATTTTTCTCACTGAGACAGACTTCTAAAGCCCTTAGAAGGTCATTTTTTTCCCTTCTTCATTTACACATTCTAAAGTTTTATGATAACAATCCAATTTACTTTTATAAGAAACCAACCAATCCTTACCAATCAAAAAGTCATAAGATCCCATGGGAAGTATGTTAAGGGTGGCTCGGGTGGGCAATCCACCCATGATGAATTGACAGGCTGGTATGACCTCTGCCACATTTCTTTTGGTACTAGTGTCTAATCACACCAACCACGGTTTAACATGTCTAATTGGTTGCAATTTACACTTATCAATGGTATGAGGGGCCACATAGCTCAAATTAGAAGCTGGGTAATTTAAAATAGAAACTAGATGGTTGGTGATCATACCTTCTAGCTCCACTACAGAAGCTTGGTGGTCAGCTTGATTATTGTCCAAGGATTCATAGATTTGTGGCATGCTCCTAGCCACATCATTGATGGTGGTAGATTATTGGATATTGTATACTCTCTTACTGTTATGTTGTTTGTGTGGGTAGTCCCTCAATCTATGATCTTCTCCACAACCCCAACATTTTAAGGGATCCTTCTTTAGGTTATCAGTCTTTTCTGGGACTGTCTTAAAAGGATTATTTCCACTTTGAGAGGGGGAAATTTTGCTGATATACACTTCTAGTAGGAAGGCTCCTTCTAGAATATTTTCCATAGTTCTTAATTCTTGAGGATTTAAGCCCCTTCTTCTGGAATCCTGAACTACTCCTCTTCTTCCAATCCTCGTGAGGTCTTGTCTTACTCCCAAACTGTTCATAACAATACCTCACCTTTTGGATAGTTTCTTCTAAGGTCTTTGGTTCGTCGAACTTACTCATGTCCCGGTAGGTCTGAGGTAACCCACTAATGAACTGCTGCATTTTTACTTCTTCATCTTTTATGTAGGGTACATACCTCAGTAGTTCAAGGAATTTATTGACAAATTCATCTATGGTGAGCTACCCCAGCTTGAGTTCATAGAATTCCTTAGTCTTCCCATCCATGTATTTCTATGACAGATACTACTTGCTAAAGTATTTCTCAAACTGTTTCCATGAAAAGTCCTTCTCATGGACTCCTTTCACATTCCTAAGGTCTTCCCACCAAATGGAAGCTTTTTCATTTAGGTTAAAGATGGTTATTCGAGCCTTCAAGTTTTCAGAGTAGTCATGGAATCTAAAGTATTTCTTTAAACCAGGTAGCCAAACTTCAGCCTCTTCTCCCTTCCTAATATATCCATTGAAAGAGGGTGGTTTGGCTTTCTTGAATTCTTTAGGATCATGATTTTTGGGACGCTTCCTCTTCTTTCCTTTCCTCTGAGAATGTGAGCTTGCTCTGCTACTAGAAGATCCTTCGGATTTTCCAACTTCCTTTCCATAGGACTCTACCAATGAGTGTCCCCTACCTCCAGGTTGGGCCTTCTTCGAGGTGCTTCTCCCAGTGTGGTCACTTATGAAGTCATGTTTTTGGATCTCAGGTGGAATTTCACTTCTCTTCTTATGTCGTCGATCAACATCACTAGTTGCGGGTTTGATCCGGATTATTTTCGACACGAAGTGAGAGAGGAGATATAATAAAGAAATGCAAAGAGATATCATAGATATTCAATAATATAATAGAAATGTATCAGAGATGCAACCATAAAGACAGATATACAGTAATACACGATTTCTATTAATGAAAGAAATGTACAGTGACTGTAAAAATACAGAGTGAAAGACTCGCTAGAATGGTGGCAGCTTATCTCTGAGAAGAGATGTGACGGCTACTCGCATTCGCAAGAAGATGATTACAATGAGGCTCTGAAGACCTTTATTACAATAAAAAAGAATTACAAAAGTCCTAGACATCCAAAAACCTAACCCTAGGAGATGAAGCGTCAAAATTCATGTGGGCCCCATTTGGGTAAGTTAGTGCATCAACTTCCCGAGGTCGTAACTTTTGCATACGATCTTTGTTTTAGGCACATGATAGCCCGTTGGAAAGGTATCATCGAGGAGATTAATTTTGGAACCTCAATCATGCCTTTGGATATGATTGAGTTGGGTCGATCCCGAAAAACCTTCATTTAGGCCCTCAAAATGGCCTCAGAAGTTAAAACCTGCTAAAAATAGTAAATTGCCAAAATTGCCAGAAAACTGTTTTGAGCCAGTTGGAAAAGGTTGGTAGCCACCAATATCCATATGGATAAATCCTCTCTTGTTAGGAAACAATGGTCTCCATTTCATTGAGTTTCCCGGGGGAGAGGGAAAAGTGTTTGTTGAATCTACGTCTTGGTGAGCTGCTTGCCTTGATGGAGATGTAGCGCTTCTTAGTTTGTGGAAGTTTTTCATGAACCTGCTGAGACTGAGGCTCTTAAAAAAGTCACAATACATGAGAGGACGGTGTGCAAAAGGAATCTTTGCATTTTTTTGTAGCCTTGTTGACCTATTTCTGTGGGATAGAAGCTGCTTGGGGCGAGGCTGTAGTGGTTGCAGTGTCCTTCTGTTCTCCTTTTGAATAGATTGTGAAGAAGCTAAATTTTGCAGTATGAGATACTACTTTTTGACACTTTTTAGGTGGAACATGAGTGGGAACTACCTCAGGTATTCTGTAGACATGATCCCCCAAAGTGACAATGACACTACGAGGTCAAGACTCATAAATAACATGGCGCTTCCACATATATGGTTGGCCCAAGAGATATCACAGACATCCAGTGGGGAAATATCACATAATACCTCATCCTTGAAGGGTTGGATGTCATATGACAATCGACACTGCTGGCTGACACAAAGATCTCGTCCTTGGTGAAGCCACCCGATGTTGTATAGTTGCAGGTGTGGTATTGTCGACAATCCCAACTATTTGACAGCCTCTACTGAGATGAGGTTCTTCTGTCTTCCACTATCAACAATAAAATGAAGTGGGGTCCCCTTCACCCACATCTCTTAATGAAACATGCACTCCCCCTCTTCAGGATCTGTTGGTTCTTTTGGTTGAATTGTTGCGTTCGCGACCATAGCAGTGGGGTCTGCGTCAATTATCTGTCCTTTACCGACATTTTCATAATCAAATTTTGAATCAAGGTTTAGCTCCTTGTCTTTGATCTCAGCCACCAATGATTGTTTTGAGTGAAATTCATCGATGTTGTGCCAGGGGATTTTGTGGAAATCACACCATTTTCCAGTCTCCTTCTTTGTCTTCCCATGACCCTTCTTTTCCTGTGTCTTGGATTGGTTTTCGGGAGATTGTTTGTTAGGGTTCTCTTTGTCATACTTTGGTTTTTGCAGATTTGTAGACCCAAACTACCATTTTTTCTGGTGCTTAAATTTCTACTCGATTTTAACTATATATCGATAGGAAGCACCGAGTGATGAGATGTCTAGAAAATCCATTTCATTTTGGATGTATCTGTGTAGAGCCCCACGGTATTTCAGAACCAAATGTCATTCGGAGTCTTTGACACCCAGCTTGGTGCACAAGGTATGGAAGGTATTGGTGAACTCCAGAACTTCTTGGCCCCTCTCTTGTCGCAATGTGGTCCATGTCATGTACTAGTCCTCATAGTTGCCAATAGGGTAATATTGTTCCTTTACCGCATCCACAAAAAAATCCCAAGTGGGATCGACCCCATATATTTTAGAATCCTCTATGGAAATTTCTCCCAATAAGTTTTCCACCAATGTTTGACATGGGGGAGATCTTTAAGGAGTGCGAAGGTGATCTTTTCTTTGTTGGAAAAATTGTGAATAGAGAAATGACCTTCTAGCATATTTAACCATTTGTCTAGGGATTTTGCATCTATCTGTCCTTCAAATACAGGAATATCAAAATTAACTTGTACCTTGAAAGGCAAGGTGCCTCCAAAGTGGTTTCTTGATGAAGATGCACCTGTTGCTATTGGCGGGTGTTGAAGGATGTGAGAAAAATTCTCCATCATTTCGTCCCTCTATCGAATGAGAGATTGCTCAAGCAACAGACTGATATGATCATCTGCTCCATCATTTTTCTTTTCTTCTGCCATTGAGGTTTTCTTGGATGTGCGAGAGTGATTGTCTTTAAGAGAGACAATATTGATACCCAACTTTCTATACTCAGACCTTGTCATGGACATGCACTGAAAAACGATCAAGAGTAGCCTGCTCTGATACCACTGATCCAGATTATTTTCGGCATGAACTGAGAGTGACGATATAATAAAGAAATGTAAAGAGATATTGTAGATATTCAATAATATAACAAAAATGTATCAGATATGCAACCATAAACATAGATATACATTAATACACGGTTTCTATTAATGAAAGAAATGTACAGAGACTATAAAAATACAGAGTGAAAGACTCGCTAGAATGGTGGAAGCTTATCTCTGAGAAGAGATGTGATGGCTACATGCATTCGCAAGAAGATGATTACAATGAGGCTCTGAAGGCCTTTTTTACAATAAACAGGAATTCCAAAAGTCATAGACATCCAAAAACCTAACCCTAGGAGATGAAGCGTCAAAAGTCATGTCGGTCCCGTTTGGGTAAGTTAGTGCATCAACTACCCAGGGTCATAACTTTTGCATACGATCTTCGTTTTAGGCGCATGATAGCCCGTTGGAAAGGTATCGTCGAGGATATTGATTTTGGGGTCTCAATCATGTATTTGGATATCATTGATTTGGGTCCATCCAAAAAAAACCTTCATTTAGGCCCTCAAAATGGCTCTGGAAGTTAAAACCTTCTAAAAATAGTAAATTGCCAAAATTGCCAGAAAACTGTTTTGAGCCTGTTGGAAAAGGTGGGTGGCCACCGATATCCATCTGGATCAGGGTTCATGCTATAGTTTCCTATTTATATTGGACAAGCTCTGCAGCAAGGATCCTTACATTTTCAACTAGATCTGGAGGGGTTTCCACTGCCCTCCTTTCATCAGATTCTTCTCTCTATTGTGGGAGCCATCCCCCACTTCATGACATGTCACCATCCTTTATTTTTTAATTTTTCCCGTGATTTAGTGACTACTCGAGTGTTGTCAAAAACACTTATTGTTAGCTAACAGTTTATTAGTTCATGAACAATACATGGTTCAATTTCTTAAATGAACACACATAATAGAAAGTTTCATCCTTTTTTTTAATAACATTTTTAACCACACTTTTTAAGAAAGAGGTAGGGTAGAGTGTCACTCTTTTAAAAGTACTCCAAATATAGTTTTTAAGCGACTCGTCCATGAGCCCAAGCAGGACAAGTGTTGTAACCATGCTATGATACCAATTTGTAACACACCCACAATGGGGATAAAATATATAAAAAAAAAAATTTGTCCTCCTTACAAGAACAAATCCTCTCTCTCTACAGGTTCTAATTTAGACAGTTGAGGAACCAACTCGGCCTTCTGGTCAAGGATTTCTGATTCTGGAGCCAAATGACTCTTTGAGACCTTGATGGTCTTGTTCTGTAATTAAACATAAAACCTTTTGACTACCTAGTGCAAGGCTAAGGATGCCCGCGACCTCTTTCTACGCACTTATGAAATGTACAATTTTAGGTGCTATCTTCTTTTCCATTAACCCCCTCCTTCATATGACCCTGGGCTACGTCCTCTTCGAAAATATGTGATTGTGGGTGCATCCAAGGGTGGTTTTAAGCCAACCCGCTTTTCTCCTCGCAATTTACTACAAAGCGCCATGTATGCCTTTGGTAATACCATGGTTTTAATTGCGGTATGATCAAGGATAATTAAGACCCAAGCATGTTTTGGCCCCACAATTCTTCCCGAATGTCAATCTCTTGCTTTTGGCGATGATTCGTGATCAACGACTATTATCTATCCTCCTTTCCTATCTTTCACATGCCTTTCCAGACCTCCCAATCCGTCGGCACATAACTCCCTTCCCAATCGATGGTTACGATTGGTTATGAATCTCCGGCCTTCGAGATTTTCAACTCTCAAATTCTCTCTACCTCCTCAATAGCTATCTTCCAGAGTGAAAGATCTGCTGACACGTATTCTCCCTAATCAATGATTGTGCTCCCATTTCAAGACTTTGGCCTCCCCAACTAGATCAATGGTCCTACGACACCTTTCTCGATCAGGGATCGAGATCTTCTCCAGGTCTTCGGACTTTTCCTCCTCCGCTTTCCTCTGGAGTTCTAGATCTAGAGCCACGTGTCCTCTTTCACATCGACGACTCTTGTCGCTTCAGATTTTCGGACTTCGGAAATATCAAATCTCAACTCTCGCCTTCCTCCAATGAATTTTATTCAGAATTAATAATCTACTAACCTGTGTCTCCCCTTGGATCAACGGCTGTGATCACTTTGCATCTCTAGACTTTGGAATTCTCAAGTCTCAACTTTCACTACCTTCGAAGTATGCAGATTTCTACCACGTGTCCTCTTCAATTGAACGGTTGAAACTTACTTCGAGTATTTACCCAAAATCCACATATTCACACCACACGTTCTCTGGATCTGACAGTTTATATCTACATCAGACGATCCGATGGTCGACATTTACTTCGAGTCTTTACTCAAAATGTACAGATTCACACCACTTGTTCTTCAGATCTCACGGTTCAGATCTACTTCGGACGATATGACGATCGATGTTTACTTCGGGTCTTTTCCCAGAATCCACAGATTCACGCCACCTTTCCTCTTGATCTGATGGTTCAGATCTACTCCGTTCCTTCGGTGCTTCGGTACTCCAGCTCTTCGGAGCTTCGACTCTTTGGTGCTTCGACTCTTCAGCTCTTCGGCACTTTGGCGCTTTGACACTTCAGTGTTTTGGGCTTTAGGAGTTTCAACTCTCAATCTGAAACTCTCGAAGTGATTTATCTGAAGTCTACAATCTGTCGTCACGTGTCCCTCTAGATCTGACAGTTCATATATCCTTCCACTCTCCGGGACTTAGGAACCTCAAATCTTGAACTTTAGCTTCTCTCGAAGTATGTGGATTCCTGCTGCGTGTCCACTTAAATCAAATGGTTGAGGCTTACTTCAGGTATTTACTCGAAATATACAGATTTATGCCACTTGTCCTCTTGATCTGATGGCTATGAATTACTTCAGGACTTTACCCAGAATCCACAGATCTACGCCATGTCTCTTTTGGATTAGATGATCCAGATTCTCCTTGGAGGATCCGATGCTTGAGATTTACTTCGAGCAATCTGATGACTGAGATCTACTTCGAATGATCGGACGATTGAGATTTACTTCGGCTATTTCACCTCCCCCTGGTCCATGAACTTCTGGAGTTATGGATCTTATGCCACCTGTCCTCCTTGACGATGGACGGTCCAAAAATACTTCGGGACTTCAGAACTTTGGTAAGTTCTCTTCTCCTGCGTGTGCAAAGTGCTAAGGTTAGTGCACCTTAATTAGATCAGAGGGTTTTCGATCCTCGACGTTGTGATCCTCAACGTTCTATTTATCTGTATGCATGATTAGTTGTGAACATTTAAAAAATATGCATTAGGAACATCGCTTGTTTTTTTTTTTAACTAACATTGTATAAAAGTCTGTCAAAATCAGAGAGTACAAAGAACTTCTACGGTTTCAAGTTGTAAAAATTGAGCTTCCCCTAAGGGGAACCATCTCAGACAGCCGAACCACTTCATAACTTAAGTCTTAGACTTCTACTGATGCAAATAGAGTTCAAAATTATGGCCCCTAATGACGGTCATTACAACTATGCAAAGTGTAAAGATAACCATAATAACCATAGACAACTGCATGAGAGGTGGCCAAAAAGGTGGCCATGCATAAAAAAAATCAATAGAAAAATCATTGATATGGGTTTTAGTGCGGCCACGCATCCAGGAAGAAGGCACTGAATGTTGATTCCTTGAGAGGAGTCGGCTCCTCCTCAACTAGTGTCTCATCTCGTTGCATGGCGTCCTCCAACTGTGGTGCCATGTTATCCTCTTGTTGGACATCCTACGGTCGGGATGGAATCCCCAGCTCCTCATGGTTTGGCTTGGCGTGGACCAAAGTTTCCAGTGAGGGAGGTGGTGCCAACACTGGTGCTGAATTTGGTGCTACTTGGGCTGTCTCTGCTGGAAGGTGAAGAGCACCCTGCATTGCAGAGAGAAAATGCAGGAGTTGAGAGGATTTGTCATCCAAGGTCTCCAGGTAGAACCATAGGTCATCCATGTCTTGATGCAAGTCAAATACCAGGCTTTGCAACAGTTTGAGGCATGTTTTCCATTCACAGTCTGGATCAGCATTGGAACCGTCTCGAGAGTGGGGTTGCTAACGCGAATGTGTCGATAGGTTGGGCTTGAAGCGACTGGGAGGCCGGAGAGTTAGGAGGAGCCAATGGGCCTAGGTGTGAAGCAGAGGCCGAATTTTCGAAAGGTCCTGGGTTGTAATCTAGTGAGTCCGTTGAATAGTCCAACCCCTCCATTATGTTGGCAAGGGATGTGGAGAGGGGTGAGAGATTTTCTAGATTGTGGGTCGACTGCACCAGTGAGAAGGAAGAGGTGGCTGACAAGGAAGAGGATAAATGGGAGGGAGTGAGAGGGGGATAGAGGACCAAGCAAGGTCGGCTTGGCTTCCAGGTCGACCCTCATTTAGACTTCCCTCTAAGCCTGCACATCTCCGAAACACTGGGAGAGCAAAAATGAGCCAGGAACAGACCGAGAGAGGATGACAATAGAGAAGGGAAAGGCTGGGCAGGAGCCCGAGCTCTGAGGAAAACAACCAGGAAGGAATGATCCATCCAGGACCACTGATGCAATTCAAATAGGCCAAGGAGCTCGTACAATTCCATAAATAACCGCACGGGTAGAGTAAAGGCTGAACGAAGGTGCTGGTCCATCTGATGGACAACAAGGCAGAGCATGGTGCACTAAGAGTAATGGTGCCCTACCTCAAGTGAGCTGAACTTAAAGGTATGAGGCAGGTGGGAGGGAGTGGCACGTGGTCGTCACGTGGTCGATGCCACAGAGGCTCTCTCCTGGCTGCTTCGCTCGACGTGTGTGCTCCACTAGCACCCCATCCGGGGGGGAACATCACTTGTTATTATCGTCTACATGTGGGATATGTGTGTTCTAGCTATGCCTAAATATCCAACACACATACAATATTATGGTTCAATAAACACATTAGTTACTAATGTCCAGGTTATTAATGAATTAATTAATAAGTTGTCAATTTGAAGTTATATTATATGAATATAAATATCATCAATAAGATAAACATTCAATAACTTTGGTCAATATGTGTGAAGTAATATTATATGAATATAAATATCATCAATAAGATAATCATTTAATAAGTTTGGTCATCAATATAAGTAATTTTTAAATTGTCTTCAATATTAAGTTATATTAAGGTGAGGTGGAGCAAATGGAGCAAATGTAATATTGGAAGGCTTTGTTGGAGTTAGAAATCTAGATTGAAAGCAATCATGACAATAATTTCAAATGTAAGTGCATCATATCCTATTGTAAACATAGTAATGTGAGTTTTAATGGGATATATATTTTGAAGAAGATGCAATTGAGTGAGTCTTAATTGTCACGAAATTGATGAAAAATTACCTTCTTTATATTGAATTAGTTTGAAATTTTAAAACTTTAATACTTACATCATTTCTTATTTATTTAAAATTCCAAACAATACTAAAAAAAATTCTTATATAAAAATAAATGGTGTTTATTATAGCCTTTCTTCATTAACTTTATATTTATATACCCATTTTAATAATTCTACTATGTTTCATTTACCTAGAACTATTTATAAATAGGATAACAAATATGGTCACACGAAGATGTTAATACATTCCTATATTCATTCTTGTAGATGTCACAAAGTCATATATAGGTGTGTGTCCTTTATAGATGGACATATGGAAAGGACTTATTAAGTGTCATATATATTACACTATAAAAAATTGTCACAATAGATCATACCATAGTTTCTAAAATCAATTATATGTAATGTTTTGTTTTAAAATTARGATTTAATTWACTATTTGKATAAGAAAACAAYATAAAATGCTTAAGAAAATAACATACCAACCATGAACAAAATTAACATACCAATCATGAACATAATTAACATAATTAATTTTGTTCTATTTTTGTCATATTTAATTCAGATTTAATTATGTTGATTCTGTCATTTTTCATAAAATGACAACAAATCCAACAAAGATCAGAAACACACATCAATTTAGATATGTATTACTCTTAGTTATAACAACATATCAAACACACATCATAGAACATGAACAAATATTCTTGTATGAGTCATAACCCTATATTATGTTGAGATCATATAGATGTGTAGAGTAGATTAACATAAGTTGAATGTAAAGGATGTTGTTGTATTTGTATTAGTACCGAGTTAGAACCAATCTCATAAATATGAAAAGGTATAAGAGGTGAATACATGTAACATATGAGCACAACCAATATAGTTCTTGTTCATATCCTATACTAGGAGTAGGACCCTAATCAATAAGAATGCAACATCAGTGTCATTATGAACGAATATGATGGAATTACTTCTAAGAAGAGAATGTAGTGTAATTCAGTTTGTTCATAGGGCTTGTTGTGGTTTCATATCATATTATCTCATTATTTCATCATGTTCAAGCCTATATAGTTAGTTGGTATGATTACAACAGGTTTGATTCATGGTTCTGTACACTTCCTTTATCCCTATTGTTTCCATGATTGTAATTTTTAACTAAAAATTTAAATTTCCTAAAAATTTAAATTAGCAATACTATTAGCAGAGAAGTGGAGTTTTTGTCAATGTTGTACTTATTTTGCTCCTATTGCAGCAACTACTATAGACATATTTTTGTATTTCAAGCTTTTTGTTAGGTCTGTTAAATATTGTGATATGTACTAGGTCCTTTATGGTGATGTTTCTTTATAGTTGTTTTCAGAGTCTAATTTTGTTCAGTTTGGGCACTATTCAAGGTAGTGGTGGCCCTGTAGCAGTCATGATTAGCCCTTGGTCTCACTGTTTATGGTTAGAATAGCTAGTCTGTGTCCTTCCCTAAATATTACAGTCTCTTGAGGCCTATGTCTATTTTCTGCAACTCTGTCTATTTGCTTAGCGGTTGTATGTATTTCCTATGGAACTAGGCCTTTGTTATTGGTTCTAGATCTACTTTTCCTGCTGCTTGAGGTACTACATGAACATGGCCGAATATGGCCCTGCTTGAGGTACTACATGAACATGGCCGAATATGGCCCTATCCATGTACATTGACATGCCTGAATTTAGGCTCGTCCCTATACATGGACAGGGCCATATTTTCCCCTATCCATGGACAGGGATAGGTCCGAATTCGGGCCTGTCCTTGTACATGGACAAGGTCGAATAAGGCCCTGTCAACATTTTAAACAAAATTTCTAAACTCAAATTTTTAACTAAAAATTTAAAATTTTAAAATATTTGAAATTCGGCCCTGTTTAAAAATTTAAAATTCGGCCCTGTTTAAAAATTTAAAATTTAAACATATTTAAACAAATTTGAAACATGTTTAAAAAATTAAAATTTAAGAATATTTAAACATAAGGGACAGAGCCATATTCGACCATGTCCATGTACAGTTACAGGCCCAAATTCGAGCATGTCACTGTACATGGACAGGGTCGAATAAGGCCCTCTCAACAATCGAAAAATAACTTCTAAATTCTAAAATTTAAATAGAAACTTAAAATTTAAGCCCAAAATAGAAATTTAACTAGAAATTTAAAATTTAAATTCTAAAATTCTAAAATAAGTTCTAACTTCTACATGGATAGGGCGAATAAGGCCCTGTCAACATTCTAAACAAAATTTCTAAACTCAAATTTTTAACTAAAAATTTTAATTTTCTAAAAATTTAAAATTTAAACATATTTGAAATTCGGCCCTATTTAAAAATTTTAAATTTGGCCTTGTTTAAAAAATTAAAATTTAGACATATTTAAACATATTTGAAACATGTTCAAAAACTGAAAATTTAAACATAAGGGACAAGGCCATATTCGACCCTGTCCATGTACAGGTACATGCCCTAATTCAAGCCTATCAATGTACATGGATATGGACGAATAAGGCCATGTCAACAATCTAAAAAAAAAATTAAGTTCTAATTTAAAATTCTAAATTCTAAACTATAATTCTAAATATCTAATCTAAACATAGCTGGACTGAATGCCCGCAACTCCAACGTCTGCCCGCTCACTACTCCAATGTCCACAACACCGCCTCGCTCGTTGCTCCAATGTCCACAACACCACCCACCCATCCGCAACAAACATCGCCTGTCCACCCGCAACAAACAACAAACACCAAAAAGGAACGTTGTTCGTCCGCACACCAAACACCATACACTAACAGGTATGAACTAACTAACAACTCGCAAAAACTATTGCAGGAGCGATGTGGGGGTAATATATAAACAATTTTTCGATCGAAGTAATCTTTCGGTCGAAAAGTGTTTTTGACCAAACTAATCTTCCGGCCGAAACATTATTTTGACTGGAATATCTTTCGATGGAAAAGATGTTACCGGATGAAAAATATTCGTCCAGCTAAAAATGTACATGAAAATCGAGGGCGTCGTCAGGGTGTCGTTCAATTTGATGTTCAAAGGTTCGGCTGAAAAAATAGGACTTTCGGTCGAAAAGAAAATTAGTTCAGTCGAAAAAATGTCTTTCGAAATTTTGGAGACCCGAATGTCACGAAAGTGTTACCCACCTTCATGAATTCACCCATTATCAATGTATTATTACTCTAATAATGCATTATTTATGTATTATCTATTAGTTTATTAATAATTTAGCAATGTATTACTTAATAATGTATAATTAATTAATACACTACAATATTAATGTATCAATTAATTAATAAATTGCATCATACATTAATGTAAAATAATCCTTTAATTTATACATTAGATTAATGTGATAATGTATTATTAATGTATTAATATTTTAATAATGAATTACTACTTTATTATAGTATTACTTTATTAGCGTAGTAATACTTTATTACTGCTTTAATGTATTAATACTTTAGTAATGTATTGATTAATAATGGTTTATTGTATTAATTAATTAATACACTACAATATACATTAATGTATTAATGTCATCCATAGTCATGGTTAATCAAGGTCATATCCATTCATGGTCATCTATGCACAACAACTCTGAAACATGGTTATTCATTGTAAATCATGGTCAACCAAATTCAACCAAGGTCAACAATAGTGAAGGTCGTGCTTAGTGTAGGTCAACCAAGGTCTACCAAAGTTAACCATGTTCATGGGCGGCCATATGGAACCATGGTCATGGTCAACCATACTCAACCAAGTTCATTTCCAATTAATGTATGGATGTATTAATACTATAATAATGTATTATTAGTCTATTACTTTATTAGTGTATTAATACTTTGACAATGTATTAATGTATTCATAGATTACATTATTAATGTATTTATACTTTAATAATGTATTACTACTTTATTAATGTATTTGTTAATGTATTATTACTGTAATAATTTATTATTATTGTATTACTTTATTTATTTAATACTTTAATTTATACATTACATTAATATAATAATGTATACTTAATGTAATAATATTTAATAATATGTATACTTTATTGTATACTTAATATAATAATGTATACTTTATTAATGTATTAATAATTAATTAATTTTTAATGTATAAATATTTTATTTAGTACATTATATTAATGTAATAATTAACTAATACATTAATACCTTAATTTATACATTAATGTTGTAAATCAATTAACACATTGATTATGTATTAATATATTAATACTCTTGTCCTCAGATGGGGTGTTAGTGCAGGACAGGTGCCGCGAGGATGGGAATGGCGACTGTCAATGCGAAAAAAAACATGTGATGGACGCATGCCCCTCCCCACCTCCCACACCATGAAATTAAATCCAATTCACTGTTATCAGAGCGCCATTAATGCTTCTAGTGTCTCTGCTCTGGCCTCATGTCTGATAGATGGATCCACCATTACTCTGGTCACCTCTGCGCATGTGTGTCCTCCCCTCTCAGTTGTATTCATTCCATGAAGCTCACCAACGTCTCCTCCATCTTTATCCTATCTTGCGAGGGCCATCCTGCGGTTTTCACCCTCCTCTGGTGCTCATCAACCATTCTCGCCTTTTCCTTGTGTCTTCTTATCTTTGCTTTTCTCCATCCATGTCGAAACTATGTGGAAAGTCCAAACGCAGTTTGGCTTGGCACCAAAATCGGTCACGCCTGGAAATTCGACCCTCGATTGCCCCCACACCCTTGCATAGCTCGTCAGCCTCCTCGCAAGCCTCTTCGGAGAAGTTTGCTCATAGTCTCAGTGGTCTCCTGCCTCTCTCCTTGCCCTATGTGTATAGAGCTTAATGGTTCAACCTCTTGGGGAATTCATTAGGCTTCAACCCAGGGCCTATACCAGTCTTGGCCTCCTCTTCACAACCCGCCCTGGGCATCCCTCCCAATTCACCCGATAACTCAGCTCCTGTGCCTTCACTAGTGCAGTCGCCACCTGTCCAATCTCCACGCGAAGGTATCTTCGATTGCCATGAGAAACATCTGGAACAACCCCACCCCTGCTCAGACTGCGTTACCTGTGCAAAATTCCAAGGCAGACTTGCAATTCTACAAGACCTGGTGTTCGTGGTTTGCAAATAGGTGGACGACCTATGCTTTCGCCTGGATGTCCTGGACAGAAAGGGGACACAAATCCTGTAGATGCTCTCCTCTTTGCGCGGTTCTTGCCACCCATTAGAAGCGACACCAAATGCACCAGTGGACTCAGAGACAATACTAGTCCCAGCTCTGCAAAGGTCTCCAACACTCTAGGACGACGCAACACCAGACTTGGCTCCAGTGCTCCAAGCACCCACCTTGGATACAGTGCCACACAACACGTCCACAACTTGAGCTACACAAGCCTTGGTGAATCAGTTTCCCCACGAGGCGATTCCACTCTAGTTGCTTAATTATGTCATATGACTGCTTTTCTGAAAAATTGGTTTTGGACTTGGGAGGCTGGCTGAATTGGTTTCCCCACGGGGCAATTCAATAACTACAGTCCTCGGATAGACATGACGATACTGTAATTTTTTATTTTGAAAGGATTTTTATAGAATACTTACTTACAAATAAATATATTAATACTCTTGTATTTCTCCCTAAGGCATGTCAACTATCAACTAGCAACAGGCACATTTATATAAAAAGATAACTATCAACATTTAGGTAAAAAATTGATTAATATAAAGATGGACACCATTAATTTTAAAGGGTAAACAATGAGATAATAAATTATATTTAGAATTTAGATTGTAAGTAGTAGCGAGAGAATTCCCCTTTGTTTTTACTTTGGTATCGGGTTTCATTCCCCTTTCATTGCATCACGTGTGTGTCATTTTCTCCCAGCGGAACTCGGCTATGCAATCTCGAGAGAGGTTTTTCTTACTTTCCGTTGAAGCGTTTCATTCCCCTTTCATTGCATCCCGTGCGTTTCATTTACTCCCAGCGGAACTCAGCTATGCTACCTCGAGAGAGGTTATTCTTACTTTACGTTGAAGCTCCAGCAGAAAACTCAGACTGACATTTTTGAAAAGGGTTTACACTAAAGTTTTTGGAGCCCAAGACAGGCGTGACAAGGCGTGGAACCACTTGAGCCATTGACATCTCCAACTACTCCATAAGCCGGTCTGGACCACTTGGATACAGTGTTGTATCAAGCGAGGACCTCCACTCTCGGCCTGAGGGATCACTAGCTGGATAGAGAGGTCGTTTTTCTCCTTTACAAGTATTGGGCAGACTTTCCCACCTTTTCCCTGACGTCTAGTTGGAGGTTTTCGATGTGTTCTTCAAGGTTTTACTTTCTTCTGGTAGTTGTCCTTACCTGTTGACAGAAAGTATCTCTGTCTTGTTTTACGTCTTTTGAGCATCAATATATAGCACAGGACTGATGTTACCAAGATTTTTCCTACTAACTTTTGCTGATCTGTTTTGAGTTCCTCGACTGCTTTTCCCTTGACGCTCTGTTCTTTTTTCCCCAATTCCCCCACTTGCCTCGACTTTTTGGATGGGCCCTTGCACCTGACAAACTCTTTGGACTTTTCCTGCTTGTCATAACATGTTTTGTCTCCTTTTTAGTCACCCAATGGAGCCAAATGATCATGCTCCTTCTGCAGAAGGTCAGGGTGATCCATGGGACCGACAAGACTTTATTGATTCGATAGATAATATTTGTACGAATCATTTTCTTTCCAAAAACCACTCGGACCAGAGCCTGCCATTAAACAACAGACCAAAGAACTCTACCTGCTCTGTCAGTCAGTCTCACCTATTAGCTGCTCCTGGGACTGTCGATTCATCTTTTCCTTACTCAGAAGCAGCTAAAGCTAGCTCTCCAGATAGACCGAAAAACAATAATGAAGGTTTTACATAGTTAGTTTCCAGAACTGGCAGGGGAACCTCTTTATCAGGTATCAGGATCCCGGACGCTTCACCACCTCAAAAAGTCTCTGGTCTCCGCAAGAAACCTCAAAAGGTCTGGAAACCAAAACGCAAACATCCCAAACTGGTTCTTGGAATGGATATTGGTCTTTCGGAAGCTGTTAATCTAGCTTTATGTGCTCTAGTTGGGAATCTGGCATACAAATAAAAATGTACCCAGAAGCTGGAGGATTGGATTGCATACTACTGGAAACCACTCCTAGGTTACCAGCCAAAACAACTTCTGCTTCTAAATGGATGGTTAGGTTTTATTTTCAAGTCTCCAGAAGATTCATCTCTGATATTGGAAAGATTCTGGCCTTTTGATGGGGGAAGTCTCATGCTAAAACGCTGGATACTGGGCTTTAACCCATCCATGGAGTTCTTTAGCCACAGACACCTTTGGGTTCTCCTTCCAGGCCTCCCCCTTCAACTCTGGAATCACCGGGCTCTTGAATCCATTGGAGCTTCCTTAGGACGTTTTTTAATTGCAAATAAAAACTCACTTGAGGCTCCAGACAGAAGAATGGCGAGAATCTATGTGGAAATAGACATACAGGCTGGACTTCCTGAAGTGCTGGAGATTGACTGGCGCAACCAAATCGTCATACAACGATTGGACTACCTTGGTATCCCGTTTCGTTGTTCTATTTTCCGCAGAACAGGTCATCTTCGAAGGGATTGTTCAAAATTCCCCCAGCCGGAAGTTGACATAGATCCAGTGGAGGACCTGTTATTCAATGGATACATTTCCTCACCAGAGCAGCCTGCATTGGAGACTCCAATACAGATTGGACCTGATTCTTCTACGGGTGACAACTTTTTGGATAAGTTACAATTCTTTTGTCCTGCTCTTTACGGTTCCCTTTCTGCCCGGGATAGGCTCTATATTATCGAGCTTGCTGACCTTATATCGCCACCTGACCCTAAGTCTCCCCTCACAGATCTGTCTGACTTCTCTTCTAAGCCACCAGCTTGCAGACCATCTTCCCCCGAGCCATCTCCAACAGTCATTGCGAGCTCTCTCCTCACTGACCAGCCGACAACTACTAGAGTTTCGGGGAAGATTCCCATTTCGGGGACAGACATATCACATGACTCCATCTCCCCAGCTGGATTTTCAGAGCCATCTCATTCTGGTACACAACTAGATAACTTGCTCCAGGATATTAACCCAGCAACCACTCTTCCTTTTGACTCGATACCCTTACATTCCTATAATGGGAAAACCATTGTGAATCCTTCCCCTCTATATTCTGATCATCCTTCTTCTTCTTCGAGAAATCCTACACCTTTTACATATCCTACCTGGTCAAAAGGTATTGGGCTGGAACTCTCGCCTCTGAAAACTCGCAGTGCGCGAAAGAAGACTCTGACAGATTCGTCGTCTTTGACCATTTCTACCTCTGTTCCAACTAACGAGGCGCTTAGAGATTTAAATGCCCTTGCGAGAGGGAAATCATGATCCTGCTATCCTTTAATGTGAGAGGGGTTGGAGGACCCCTGAAACAAGCCTCTATGCGAAGACTTCTCGAGCAGACCGTCTATCATCTTCTTACAAGAAACCTTAGTGGAAGCAGCGGTGGCCAGGGATTTCCTGCATTAGTTCTGGCCGAGCTGGATCTCCTGTGCAGCAAGCTCGGTGGGGAACTCGGGGGGCTTACTGGTCTCATGGGACCCAATCTTATTTGATCTTGAACCTATGCTAAGCCCTGGGGGTATCTTACTATCCGGTTTTTGCTTCAAACTCAACAGATCCATCAACTTGCTCAATGTCTACGGTCCCTGTACAGACTGAAAAGTTTTCTGGCAACGACTTGATGACCTGGGCTTACTGGCAGCCACGAATCTCATTCTGGCTGGTGATCTCAACTTAATTACCAGTCCTAAGGAAAAATGGGGTGACAAGGCATTGTCTGATCCCTTAGCAAAGTTCTTTAATCATATTTTTTTCAAAAATGACTTGATAGATATGAAGCCTGCCGAGCTGCTGCCCACCTAGAGGAATGGACGACATGGAGCTGAAAGTATAGAAAAAAGACTTGACCGAATTCTTATAGCTGAGGAACTTCTCCAGCCCTCTTATTGTAGCCGAGCTTGGGATTTTCTTCCCTTCCTGTCAGACCATGTTCCTATCTGTCTACAGTTGGGAGAGGGCCGATTTGGAACCGGCAAGCCTTTCAAATTTAATCATCGGTGGCTAAGGGAGACATCTTTCATTTCATTGGTAAAGGAGGTTTGGTTGGATCAACAGTGCCCATTTCCTGAAGCAGCCCAAGTGCGCCTGATTAGAAAGCTCACCTCATTAAAAAATCAAACGATTCTATGGTTAAGGGATAAAAAGAAAACAAAACAGGAAGAGCTTACCCGAATTGAATAGGAGCTGGAACATTACCAATTTCAAAAGCTACAGGAGCATAGTCGAGGGGATATCGACTATAAAATTTTCCGGCTGGAAGAAGCACGAAATTTGCACATGCGGGAAGACGAAGAGAGATGGAGATTGAAGAGCCAAATGCTCTGGCTGGCTAGTGGTAACAAAAACACCAGATACTTTCATCGATTTGCCTCCTCTAGGCGAGCAAAAAAGTATCTCTCGGACATAGAGGATGAGAATGACATTTTTCATCATTCTCAGGCAGATCTCAAAATCACTGCATACAAACACTTTAAAGATTTTTACAAGGCGCCATCAGTTCCATCAATAGTAGCACAGACAAAATTAGCAGGACTTTTCCCGAAGTTAGTCACACTTGAGGAAGCTTTGTCTCTAGAATCCCCCTGCTCAAAGGAGGAATTGCTAGAAGTTTTAAACAGCTTTAAAAAGGAGAAAAGTCTTGGCCCCGACGGCTGGTCGGTCGAGTTGTTCATACATTTTTTCGATCTCATGGGACAGGACCTGCTGGATGTGGTTGAAGATATGAGATGCAGAGGGAAAGTAAGTTCCCAGCTAAACAATACTTTTATTGCTCTGATTCCAAAATCAAATCTGCCCAGGCATTTTAATGACTTCCGTCCAATTTCGCTCTGCAATCTCTGTTACAAAATTATCACAAAAATTATTGCCAGAAGACTTCGTCCCTTTCTCTCAAAGGTTCTTTCGGAAGAACAGCTTGGCTTTCTAAAAGGAAGACGGATTCTTGATGCCATTGTAGTGGCACAAGAATGCATTCACTCGATAAAAACAAAAAAGCAAAAGGCCATTCTTCTTAAATTGGATCTCAAAAAGGCTTTTGATAGCATTAACTGGAATTTTCTGCATCTTGCTCTCATTCAGAGTGGAGTGGGCTTCACGACAACGAGCTGGATTATGGGCTGTATCTCATCAGCCACAATGGTCGTCCTGATCAATGGTGAAGCTACAAAGTTTTTTCACTGTGAGAGAGGGCTCCGTCAGGGATGCCCTCTCTCACCCCTACTCTT
>ML798231.1:20467-32518 GCA_009831015.1 Picea engelmannii | reverse complement strand
GTATGAGTCATAACCCTATATTATGTTGAGATCATATAGATGTGTAGAGTAGATTAACATAAGTTGAATGTAAAGGATGTTGTTGTATTTGTATTAGTACTGAGTTAGAACCAATCCCGTAAATATGAAAAGGTATAAGAGGTTCATACAGGTAACATATGAGCACAACCAATATAGGTCTTATTCATATCGTATACTAGGAGTAGGACCCTAATCGATAAGAATGCAACATCAGTGTCATTATGAACGAATATGATGGAATTACCTCTAAGAAAAGAATGCAGTGTAATTCAATTTTTTCACAGGGCTTGTTGTGCTTTCATATCATATTATCTCATCACTTCATCATGTTCAACCCTATACAGTTAGCTGGTATGATTACAACAGGTTTGATTCATGGTTTTGTACACTTCGTTTATCCCTATTATTTCCATGATTGTAATTTTTAACTAAAAATTTAAATTTCCTAAAAATTTAATTTAGCAATACTATTAGCAGAGAAGTGGAGTTTTTGTCAACGTTGTACTTATTTTTCTCCTATTGCAGCAACTACTATAGACATATTTTGTATTTCAAGCTTTTTGTTAGGTCTGTTAAATATTGTGATATGTACTAGGTCCTTTATGGTGATGTTTCTTTACAGTTGTTTTCAGTGTCTAAGTTTGTTCAGTTTGGGCACTATTCAGGGTAGTGGTGGCCCTGTAGCAGTCATGATTAGCGCTTGGTCTCATTGTTTATAGTTAGAATAGCTTGTCTGTGTCCTGCCCTAAATTTTACAGTCTCTTTAGGCCTCTGTCTATTTTCCGCAACTCTGTCTATTTGCTTAACGGTCGTATGGATTTCCTATGGAATTGGACCTTTGTTATTGGTTCTAGATATACTTATCCTGTTGCTTTAGGTACTACATGGACATGGCCGAATATGGCCCTGTCCATGTACATTGACATGCCTGAATTCAGGCATGTCCCTATACATGGACAGGGCCATATTCGCCCCTATCCATGGACAGGGACAGGTCCAAATTTGGGCTTGTCCTTGTACATGGACAATGCAAAATAAGGCCCTGTCCATTTTTAACTAACAAATTTAAATTTTCTAAAAATTTAAAATTTAAACATATTTGAATCATGTTTAAAAAATTTAAATTTAAACATATTTAAACATAGGGGACAGAGCCATATTTGGCCCTGTCCATGTATAGGTACAGGCCCCATTTTGTTCCTGTCACTGTACATGGACAGGTTCGAATAAGGCCCTGTTAACAATCGAAAAATAACTTCTAAATTCTAAAATTTAAATAGAAATTTAAAATTTAAGCCCGAAATAGAAATTTAAAATTTAAATTCTAAAATAAATTCTAAATTCTAAATTCTAACTTCTACATGGACAGGGCGAATAAGGCCCTGTCAACATTCTAAACAAAATTTCTAAACTCAAATTTTTAAATAAAATTTAAATTTTCTAAAAATTTAAAATTTAAACATATTTGAAATTCGACCCTATTTAGAAGTTCAAAATTCAGCCTTGTTTAAAAATTTAAAATTTAAACATATTTAAACATATTTGAAACATGTTTAAAAATTAAAAATTTAAACATATTTAAACATAAGGGACAAGGACATATTCGGCCCTGTCCATGTACAGGTACATGCCCAAATTCAGGCCTGTCAATGTACATGGACAGGGACGAGTAAGTCCTTATCAACAATCTAAAAAAAAATATTAAGTTCTAATTTAAAATTCTAATTTCTAAACTATAATTCAAAATATCTAATCTAAACATACATGGAATGAATGCCCGCAACTCCAACATCCGCCCGCTCGCTGCTCCAACGTCCACAACACCACCCATCCACAGAAAATACCGCCCGTCCACCCGCAACAAACAAAAAACACCAAAAAGGAACGTTGTTCGCCAGCACACCAAACACCATACACTAATAGGTATGAACTAACTAACAACTCACAAAAACTATTGCAGGAGCGATGTGCGGGTAATATATAAACATTTTTTCGGCCGAAGTAATCTTTCAGCCGAAAAGTGTTTTTGACCTAACTAATCTTTCGGCCGAAAAGATGTTACTGGATGAAAAATATCTGTCTAGCTAAAATTTACACGAAAATCGAGGGCGTTGTTAGGGTGTCATTCTATTTGACGTTCAAAGGTTTGGCCAAAACATTTTTCGGTCGAAAAAATAGGACTTTCACTCTAGCTAGTAAAGATGCATTTCTCACTTCTATCATCCAATTTCTTCCTTAATTCAGAAGGTATGTGAGCATATGCTATGCATCCAAATGTACTAAGATGAGCAACATTTAGCTTTGTTCCACTCCATGCTTCTTGAGGGACCTTCATCTTGAGACTGGTGGTTGGAGATCTATTCAGGAGATAAGATGAGCATGCTACTGCTTCAACCCAAAATGTATTGGACAGACATTTCTCTTTGAGTAGGCTTCTTTCCAGGTTCATTATTGTCTGGTTTTTCCTTTCAGCCACTCCATTTTGTTGTGGAGTATACCTGGCTATAGTTTGCATGATGATGCCTTGTGATTTGCAGAAATTTGCAAATTCTTTGGATCTGTATTCTCCTCCTCGATTCGATCTCAGTGATTATATATATTTACCACTCTGTTTTTCAACTTATGCTTTGAATTCTTTGAACTTTGCAAAAGTTTCAGACTTATGTCTGAGAAAATAGATCAAAATTTTTCTGCTAAGGTCATCAATAAACATTAGAAAATAAACGCTACCACCTATTGACTCTGTTTCAATTGGTCCACATAGGTCAGTGTGAACTAGCTCTAAGTGTCGTTTGGCTTGAGTGGAGGATTGTGGAAAACTAGTTCTCTTATGTTTTCCAAGAATGCAAGACTCACATGGGAGATTTTGCTCTTTGAAGACAGGGAGACCTTTGACCATGGAGTGCTTCTGTAGAAGACTTAAACTCTGAAAGGGTATATGTCCAAATATTGTATGTCAAACCATAGTTTCATTGGGGGTGGATGCACTTTTTGCATATGATTGGATCAGATTTGCAGTTTTGAGTCTTAGGGGAAACATTGTATTCCTGGTCATGTGGATTTCAGAAATCAACTTTCTGATGGGGCTTTTATCATATATACTACATGATGCTCCTTCAAAAAGTACCTTATAGCCATGTTCAATTAGTTGTCCTACACTTAACGGATTATGAGTCAGATCCGGAACATGATAGACATTGTGTATGTCTTTCTTTACTTTTTGTTTAGTAAGAATAGGTACAGTTCCTTTTCCTTGAACTTTGATGAAGGAATCATTTCCAAGTGTAATATCATATGAAATTGAAGAATCAACGCATGGGATTAAATCTTTGTTACCTATCATGTGATTGTTGCAGCCACTATCCAACAACCAGAGATCTTTATGTTGTTCTTTAGTCTTGTGGCATGAGAGGAACATACCATCTGAGTTTTCTCCTTCATGATTTGAGATGTGTGGTCTTCCTGAGAGTTGATCTCCTTCCTTCTTCCTTCATTTAGATTCATAGTGCCCACACTTTTTGCAGTAATAGCATTGTATGCTTGATTTGTCATTTGATCTTCTCCCTCTGCCTCTTTGAGGCTGAAAATTTCGACTCTGGTTTTGTTGTCTGTGATTTTGGAAATTTTGATTCTGGTTCTGTTGTATGTGACCTTCACTTGAGTGATGGTTACTTGGAATTCTCCCTCTTCCTTGGTGACCTCCACCTCTGCCTCTGCCTCTCCCTCTGCTGAGTGATAATTGAGTCTTGAAGGCATTGGCTATTGACTCATATTCAAGATGTAGTCTGGTCTCATGTGTCAATAGAGAGCCCATTAATTCATCTGTTGAAAAATTTGACAGATCCTTGGATTCAAGGACGATTGTAACAACAATTTCAAATTTCTTTGGTAGGATTTTGAGGAATTTCTCAACAATTCTTTGATCAGGCATAGCTTCACCAGTCAATCTAATCTGGTTTACAATTCCCATGACTCTGGTCATAAACTGATCAACGTTTTCAGACTCTATCATTTTTAAAGTCTCAAAATGCATCCTCAAGGTCTACAGTTTGACTATTTTGACCCTGTCATTTCCTTGGTAGGATGATTTAAGGAAGTCCCAGGCCTGTTTTGAAGTAACAACGCCTGTGATTTTTGAGAAAATCGAGTCATCCAATGAGTTTTGAATCCAAAAATTTTCCTTATTTTCTCTGTTCCTTTGTGTTGCCTGAGCATTTCTTTGTTGGTTTTTCATGGCAGCAAGGTCTGATGGATCTGGTTCCACATATCCAAGATCCATTGGATCCCAACACTCTTGTGCTTGCAAGAAGGATCTCATTCTAAGAGACCAAAACTCATAGTTCTTTCCAAGAAGAATCGGTCCTTGAGTTGGTCCTAAATTGCTAGAGTTGGCCATCTTTAAAAAAAAATAATAGAAAAAAAATGTTAGAATTTTGTATGCTTACCTATTTCTTGTGCAAAACAACCAGGTCCGCGAAATCCTCTGTGTGACTTTGGGCCGAAAAACACAGGGATGACCAGTGCTTTGGAAACTCTAACCCTCTAATGGAAGAATTGGGCTTTCTGAGTTTACTCAAGAGGCAAAAAAAAATTGAAGTTTAGCTTCTCATGTGACCGTGGGCTGACAAACCAGACACTCCGGGTCTTCCAGCGACGGGCATTTCGATGTTGAAGGTCTCAATTCCTCCGAATATCCGAATGGACAAATAATAGTCTCATTCTAAAGATCGATGGTCCTCGCTGAGTTGAGATCAACGATCCTCAATTACTTTGGGGCTTCAGGTGATATTCCTTTCTAGCGTGTTACAAGGATCAACGATCCTCGTTGATTTGAGATCAACGGTCCTCAAAAACTTTGGGACTTCGGGCTTCGAGGATTTTTCACCGCTTTTAATCACAAAAATCGTGAAGTGCCAAAGTGGTGAATTGTTCGGAGAGAGAGATCAATATGATGGTACTTAGGCCTTTGCAAATGAAAGACCAAGATCTTCTTCGGAACTCCAGCATTCAGGAGTTTCCTTTTGCTAATTCGCATAATCCTCCAGAGTGTCAAATCTTCGAAGTGAAAGATCTACCTCCACATGGCCTTTTGATTTTGACGACTGAGATTTATTTTGAAACTTTGGCCTTCAGGTGTTCCGAGTTGCACAACATCAAAAACCTCCAAAGTCTTAACTTTTTGAAGTGACATATCTGTCGACATGTGTCCACAACCTTCAAGGGCTCAGATTTACTTCCAGACTTCGAGAAGATATCTCTCCGCAATACCTTCCGAGGTGCTAAGTCTCCAAAGTGAGGGATCTGGCGCCACGTGTCCTTCTTGATGGACGGTCCAGATGAACTTTGGGCTTCAGTCCTTCGAGAGTTCTGGCTTCTCATATCCATCCATCTTCCGATGTGATCATTGCCAAAGTGAAGAATCTTTAGCCTTGTGTCCACTTCGATCAAAGGACTGGATCTACTTCGGCTCTTCGAAACTTCAGAAGTCCTTCACTCCTCAGCTTCTGCTAGTTTCCTCCCGGAGTACGAGATCACCTGACACGTGTCACTTGCTTGAAGATCAACGACCATGAGTGATTGTAGAGACTCAACTAGGTCACTCTTTAATTTCCTTGTCGATCGCCGCAAAGTGAAGATGCTCGTCCATAGTGGGATCAATATCTGTCGTTGATCTGTTGATCTGACAAGATCAATGATATTTAGCAATTGCAAGCTCACAAATTGCTCGTGCGTAAATTTCCTCTCCTGTAACACACCCATAATGGGGCTAAAATATATATAAAAGAATTTTTTCCTCCTTACAATAATAAATCCTCTCTCTCTATGGGTTCTGATTTAGACAGTCGAGGAACCAACTCGTCCTTCTCATCAAGGATCTCTAATTCTAGAGCCAAAATACTCTCTGAGACCTTGATGGTCTTGTTTTGTAATTAAACATAGAAACTTTTGACCACCTGGTGTAGGGATAAGGGTACCCACGATCTTTGTCTGTGCACTTCTGAAATGTAGAATTTTAGGTGCTAGCTCCTTTTTCGTTAACCCCTTCCTTCATATGACCCTGGGTTATGACCTCTTGGAAAATATGTGATTGCAGGCGCGTCCAAGGGTGGTTTTAAACCAACCCACTTTTCGCCCCACAATTTACTACAAAACACCACGTATGCCTTTGGCAATATCATGGTTTCAATTGTGTCCCGCTTAAGGAGAATTAAGACCCAAGCATGTTCTAGCCCTGCAATTCTTCTCGAACATTGATCTCTTTCTTTCAACGATGATTTGTGATCAACGAATGCTATCTATCCTCATTTCCCATATTTCACGTGCCTTCTCATACCTCTTGATCCATCGACACGTAGCTACCTTCCCAATAGACGGTTACGATTGGTTCCATCTCTTCGGCCTTTGAGAGTTTCAACTCTCAAATTCTCGCTAGCTCCTTAGTAGCTATCTTTCGGAGCAGAAGATCTGCTGACACGTATTCTCTCTAATCAATGGTTGTGCTCCCGCTTTGGGACTTTGGCCTCCCCAACCAGATCAATGGTCCTATGACACCCTTCTCAATCAATGATCAAGATCTTCTCTGGGTCTTCAAACTTGTCCTCCTCTGTTTTTCTCCAGAGTTCTAGATATGGCGCCATTTGTCCTCCGTCACATCGACAACTCTCATCGCTTCTGATTTCTAGACTTCAGAAATCTCAAATATCAACTCTCGCCTTCCCCCAATGAATTTTATCCAAATTTAATAATATACTAACACATGTATCCCCTTGGATCAATGGCTGCGATCCCTTCGCATCTCCAGACTTTGGAATTCTCAAGTCTCAACTTTCACTCCCTTCGAAGTATGCAGATTTTTGTCGCGTGTTCGCTTCAATTGGACGGTTGAAACTTACTTCAGGTCTTTACCCAAAATCCACAGATTCACGCCACCTGTTCTCTGGAGCTGAAGGTTCATATCTACTTCAAGCAATCCGACGGTCGACGTTTACTTCGGGTTTTTACTCGAAATATATAGATTCACGCCACCTGTTATTCGGATCTGAGGGTTCATATTTACTTCGGACAATCCGATGGTTGACATTTAATTCGGGTCTTTTCCCAGAATCCATATATTCACACCACCTGTCCTCTAGATCTGACGGTTCATATCTACTTCGGTCCTTTGGTGCTTTGGCACTTCAGCTCTTTGGCACTTTGGCACTTCGGCACTTCGGCGTTTCAAGCTTCGGGAGTTTCAACTCTCAATCTGAAACTCTCGAAGTGATTTCTCTGAAGTCTACGATCTGTCATCACGTGTCCCTTTGGATCTAACAGTTTAGATCTCCTATGGCTCTCCGGGACTTGGGAACCTCAAATCTCAAACTTTACCTTCTCTCAAAGTATGTGGATTCCTGCTGCGTGTCCACTTGAATCGGATGATTGAGGCTTACTTCGGGTATTTACCCAAAATATACATATTTATGCCACCTTTCCTCTTGATCTGATGGCTATGAATTACTTCAGGACTTTACCCGGAATACACATATCTATGCCACGTCCCTTATGGATCAGATAGTCTAGATTCTCCTCGGACGATTCGATGCTTGAGATTTACTTCAGGTGATCTGACGATTGAGATCTACTTCGGATTATTGGATGATTAAGATTTACTTCGGCTATTTCACCTCCTCCTGGTCCATGAACTTCCAGAGTTATGGATCATATGCCACCTGTCCTCCTTGACGATGGACAGTCCCAAACTACCTCGGGACTTCATAACTTTGGTAAGTTCTATTCTCCTTCATGTGCAAAGTGCTAAGGTTTGTGAACCTTTCTTAGATCAGACGGTTGTCGATCCTCGACGTTGTGATCCAATGGCCACTGTCGCTCCTCTTCCTGAGCTTCTTACTTACTCTGACTTAGAATATTTTCTAAGTGCTCGAAGGATTTGACCTTTTCTCCTCCTACGAGCCTGTCTCCTGGATTTCGTCTGTAGTCCTGAAAGCACTATCTCTTCTCAGCTTGATATCCTTGAAGATTTTTCCATCCCATGCACTCCTTGCTTTTCAGGTATCGTGTCAAACTCAGATCGAAGGTCAACGATGATCGAAGGTTCACATAAATTGAGGGGCCCCAACATGCATGCTCTTTACCAGAGAGTTCAACCTCCGCAATATGGAAAGTTCTCACTTGATTCTAGTCTAACCGGGATCGTTGATCTTCCAGCCTGTCGAGATCACCGACAAGGGTGAATTGCAGGCTATGAACTAGCACGTCTTCTATTTTCACAGTCACACTCCATAGTGATTTCCCACCCTTGATCTTCGTTCATATATTGACGGTTCATAGCAATTGTGGGGTTCAACTTGACTATCATGCAATTTGACATCTTGGAGCCTTGAGCTCCAAGGTTCCTAGACCCAGGTCATGTGGATATTCATATAAATATTGGGCTATGATCCCCACTCTTAGTTGGGTTTTTGGTTAAGGAAATACGTGCAAGTTCAGAGTCTCCTAGACTACTGATCTGAAGGGAACACCTTCCCAAATTGTAGAGATTTAAGCTATGAATCAACGGAAAGTAACTTGTGAGGTTAGCAAAATGGTAGATATTCCGAGAGGCTTGCTTTGACTCTGGAACGATGATGTAAATTCCTGGGGAAAGTGCCTTCGAGTGATTAAACCGGGGCATATGGAAAATCAAGAAAAAATATAGGTTCTCAATGGAATGAATGCATACACATAACTTAATCATTTAATACAAAGAAAGAACCCTTTATAGACATGTAAATACTTGCATGCATCCATTATTCACAATTCAAAGCATAAGGCAAGAAAACACTTATTAGAACCATAGAGCGTGATGCGACTGCTAAAAGGGTTGCTCGTTTCACTAGCCACCCCCGAGCTTAAGCCGCGATGCTTTGAGATTCAATCTCTTACTTTCAGCTCAACAGAAGTTAGAGACGAAGGTTACTCTCCTTCTCCCAATACAGAAATAGATAAGGATGAAGGTTACTCTCCTTCTCCTGGATCAATCTCTATTTTCTGTGATCAAAACTCACTGTTCCTCTTTTAGTCCTTCCTCGAACCCGAGATTTTTCGCTCTCGACTCTGCTTTTTTCCACATGTCTTCCTCTGCCCACCACACTTCCTTTCTTTCCTTCCTCAACAATATTGTGTGTGGCTCGAATTCCCAGTCCGTGGTCAGGTTTAGAAGCCTTATGGATGGGCGGTATGGCCCATCCCCTCATTAATTCTTGAGGAGGTATTCTCACCTACTAGCCCGACTACAATTCATTCCTGGGTCAGATGGTTGTTATGATTTGAGAAATTAACTCCAACATGGAACTGGTTCGGTGGAGGTTAATGTAACCATTCCGGGTCCCCTCCACCACCTTTCATAGCATTCGTGGTTTTCTCTTAGTACATCCTCTCTTTTAGTATTCATGCAACACGTAACCATTTTCTATTAAAATAACGGAATTTACATTCATCAACCTTTTGTACAAAAGTCCATCAAACCAAACATTCACACTTTTAGGTTTTCCATAGTTCCTTGGCCAATACAGTCATATTTATAGACTGGGGGAAACAGGGTGTTACAATTCCCTCCCACTTAAAGGAACATCGTCCTCATTGTTCTATCTATCAACATGACATGTATGTACATGAGTAAACAAAATCGGATATGCCTGTCTCATGGCATGCTCCATTTCCCACGTAGCCTCATCTGGGCCAAAGTGTTTCCACTGCACCTTGACCTGTGCAATGGTTCAGTTCCTAAGTGAGGTTTCTTTCCTGTCTAATATGCATTGGGGTTTTGGTAGGAATTCTCCCTCGGACTCCACCTGGATCACAGACCAGTCAATTATATGATTAACATCATGTACATATTTGTTCAATAATGAAACATGAAAAAAATTATGTGTCTTTACAGTTGGAGGAAGTGCTAGCCTATAGGCTACATGTCCCATTCTATCTAAGACTTCAAAGGGTCCACAATACTGAGGTGCCAATTTGGCACATGCTCCCATTCTCAAGGAAATCTTCCTCGATCTAACTCTGAGATACACACGGTCTCTTGTCTTGAACTCTTAGGGAGATCTTTTCTTGTCGGCATAACTTTTCTGTCTATCCTAAGAAATCTCCAGATTTTGATTTATCTGAATTACTTGTTGTTCCATTTCTTTCAGAATGTCAGGTCCAATTGTAATTTTTTCCACTGGATTATTCCAGCTGATTGGAATCTTGCACTGTCTACCATAGAGGGCTTCAAAATGGATTATCGTCAAGGATTCCTGATAACCGTTGTTGTAGACAAACTCTACCAATGGTAGGTAGTCTTCCCAGTTCTTAGGTTGATGCATTACATGCATCCTTAGAATTTCTTCTACTATTTGGTTCACTCTTTCTTTCTATCCATCAGTTTGAGGGTGATAAGTTGTGCTAAAAAACAATTTTGTCTCAAAACCATCCATTAGGGATTTCCAAAAGCTTGAAGTGAATTTGGTATCTCGGTAAAACACAATTTCCTTGGGCATGCCATGCAGTCTAAATATCTCCTTCATGAAGATGTTGGCAATATCTATGGCCTTGTAGGTTGACTTCACAGGGATGAAATGGGCAGACTTGCTCAGTTTTTCCACCACAACCATGATGGCATCATTTTTATTGGTCGACTTTGGTAATCCAGTGATGAAATCCATGGAGATGGTTTCCCATTTCCATTCTGGGATTGGTAGGGGTTGTAACAATCCTGCTGGATGTCAGTGTTTTGCCTTAACTTGTTGTCATTCTAGGCACTTAGCTAGCTATTTAGCTATGCATTTCTTCAATCCAGGACAATAGAATTGTTTCCTAGTGGCCGCAATCATATTCTAATATCCTGGGTGACCAATATATGCTCTCTTATATAGTTCATCCATTATGAACTTCTTCAAGTCGTCACATTTTGGAATATAAAATTCGTTTATGTAAGTCAACAACCCTTCCTCAAGCATCTAGTAGCCTTCATACTTTATCCCTGTAGGCTCTTGCCTTAGGTATGAAGTCACGATATTGAAGAATACACCTGTCTCTTGTGCATTTATGGCTCTTTCCCTGACATTCGTTTCATAGGTGCTTAGTACTGCTAGATGAATCTCTTTTATGCTTCTGCTAAGGGCATCGACCACCCTATTTTCCTTTCCTTTTATGTGTTTGATTTCGAAATCAAATTCACTTAGGAGAGCCATCCAGCTAGCTTTCTTGGCGTTGAGTTTCTGTTGGTCAAACAAGTGCCTCAACCCACAATGGTCTGTCATAAGAACAAATCTCCTTCCCAGGAGGTAGTGCCTCCACATTTTCAAAGCATGTACTATGGCAACCAACTCTAGGTCATGGGTCAGATAATTGATCTCATGTTCATTTAATTTCTAGGACGCGTAGAAAATTACATGTCCCTCTTGCATAAGGACTCCTTCGAGTCCTTCCTTGTAGGCATTTGTACACATGAGGAAATCATTATCGAGGTCTGCAATATTCAGGATGGGTGCATGGGTCAGGAGGTATTTCAGTTCTTGAAATATTTCTTCACATTTTGATGTCCAAATGAATTTGATCCCATTTTTCTGAATGGTAGTGACTGGACAACCAATCCTGGAAAACCATTTTATGAACCTTCTATAGTATCCTGCTAATCCCATGAAGGATCTAATATCTGATACTTCCTTTCGGGTAGGCCATTCCATAATAGATCTGATATTATTGGGGTCCACTATCACCCCTTCCTTAGAAATGACATGGCCTAGGTAATGGACTTGCTTCTGAAATAAGTCACACTTGCTAAACTTAGCGTAGAGTTGATGCTCTCCTAGTACTTGAAGTACGAGTTTAATATTTTCTTCATGCTCCTCCCTGTTCTTGGAGTAGATTAGGATATCATCAATGAAAACCAATACAAATTTGTCCATAAATTTGTTGAGTACATTATTCATCAAGCGCATAAAAGTGGCGGGGGCATTGGTTAACCGAAACGACACCACCACGAATTCATAGTGACCATACCTA
>ML798230.1:561835-583886 GCA_009831015.1 Picea engelmannii | reverse complement strand
TCTATGATGTCTTGCATGGTCATTTACAATGAATTCCCTATATAGTTACCAAAACATAAGCCCACTAGAACGCCGTTCACCACTTTGGAGGACATATGTAAAGTGTGAGGGAAAAACTCAAGGGAAATCAGTAAGGCTAAAAAACCCATTGATATCCTGAGGATAAAAAACCCTCGGTGAACGAAACTCTCCCAGTGAACCAATCCCAAGGTAACTGACCTAGACATGACTCATGCAGACCTATTACATTATTAACCCACGCAGGGGTGCGGAAATTCCAATTACAAAAATAAGTGCTGGGCCAAACACAACCCTGTAGAACCAAAGGTCTTTGACAACATGGGCATCTGAGGATGCATCTCTTCATGGCACATGAGTTGACCACCGGTGCTAAATGGGCGGTCAACAGGGTGGTCACCAATGTCACCTGTTATCACACAGTTTGTAACAAGGATAAAAGACTTGAGGTTTGAAGGTCAAATTGGCGTAACAGGAACCAATCCCACCCAATGTCACCACAATGGGATGGTTCTTTCTATTTAGGGTGGTAAGGCCCATGGGAGACGTTCCCGGTGACCTAGGGTTTTGACAAGGCAAAGGATTACAAGATAAAGCAGATTCCCCCCTCACAAGTCACCACCAAGCAGATAGTCCTAGCTAAACAACCAATAATAAAGTAAAACTCCCAAAGATATACCTGCCTGAGATAAAGCAACAACAAATGATATATGCAAACTAATTCAATGGGTTAGTACTTCATATAAATATGTGACTATCTGATGAACATATAAACAATTTTAGCAATAAATATTGACGAAGTCAATGTTTATAAATAGCAATAAAAATTGTCACTTCACCAATAAATACCGGAACAATATGGCATTCAAAGTAATAAATCAACAATTCATTTAATTTATGCCTTTAATCATCATTCAATTGCTTATGAAAGAAAACATTTGCTGCACAAAGGTGTTAAAAGCTAAAGATGATGGCAACATATAGGGTTAGCAGGTTAGTTAAGGCTAGGGTTAGTGTAGTTAGGGTTTCATTCAAGAGTTTGAAAGTAGTTTGATTCACTTCAACGCAAGAGGTTTCTTAGGATCGGTGCCTTAGGGTTAATGGAGTCAAAAGTGAAAGACACAAGAGGTGAAGGATCAAAGAATAAAATGAGGCTAAGGACTAGAGGATTAAGCCTTGAGGTGTTGCTAAAGCAAGGCCTCAAGGACACAAACCCTAGGGGAGAGAGGCTCACCTTGGTGTAGGAGAACTAAGCCTCGATGCTCTCTCCTCCTTCCTTAACTCAATGGTAAGGACGGCTAGCTCTGAAAAGATAGCATAAAACTAAGACAAGAGGGTTTGAGAAAGAAAGTGTTGCTAGAGCAAGGTTTGTACAACAAATCCTAGAAAAATCGGCCCAAAGTGTAGAAGACCTAGGCTTTGAGGCTTCTCCTTCTTCTTAGCTTAAGAAAGTAAAACGGCTAGCATATGAAGAGGGGGAAAAGAGTGTAGCTAAGGCTAGGCTCAATCCTCTTCAACATGAAAGAGAAGAGTGTTGCTATGGCAAGGCTCTATCTCATTTCAGCAAATAAAATGGCTAGAAATCTTGACGGGGACATGAGACAAGGACCTACAATGTGTGCTTGTCCCCTAAAGTTTATTCAACAAATTATAACCATAAATGCAAGAGAAATAAAACTACAACCATTCATTCAAGAAGTTTTGCAGAAATTTACTTACATTTAACTAAGAAATCAAGTAGCAAACCCTAGTTGTAACACCTTCCACCAAGATAAATGCCAAGAAAAATCTTCCTTCAACAAGTGCGCTTCACTAAATCAGCCAAAACCCTAGAATAGGGCGCAAATTTCAGACCCCACCAAGTGGTGAGTGAGAGATGATGAAAAAATGAAGGTGAAAATCCTTCATTTATACTGTATCAATGACCTAATTTACTTTTAGGTCATAAAAAGGCTGACAAGGCCAAAATATTGAAAATTATACTGTTTTACATTAAATGACAAATTAAAACCCTAATCAAGCAACAAAAGGACGTCATCCCCTTTATAGGGTGACGTTAGCCCCTTCTAGGGCAAATGCAGCCCCTAGGAGCAAAACGTTAGCCCCTCTTGGGCTTCTCCAATTTGCCACACGTGCCAAATGCCCTGTCCATCTACCAAAATGTCCATGAAGCAAGGATGACGTCATGGACCTCATGGGTGACGTCCTAGGCCTTACAAGGTCAACGTTCCACTAAAAATGGGTCAACCCCCCTAGGTCAAGCTGTGCCAGGGTGCCTTTGATGGAACGTCCTCCTCTTCTCTGGTGCAAAGCCCCTGATCTATCTCTGTCCTGTCTCTGCCCCCTGATGGGGTCTCGACATCCATCTGATGGGCTCTTTAGCCCCATGGACGTTCGAATTGATCATCTCTCCATGTGTACCGGTCCAGATGCTACTTGTCTGTCGGGCATGGTCCTGCACATCAAAAGCTACGCCCTCCATGGGCTAATCAGTCACAGGGATCATAGCAATGCCAATCACATCTCATCATCAATATTATTAAACATGTGCATAAAATCCCTAATACATCATTTAACAGCTCAAAGACGTTACACAAGCCTACAATACAAGTCTGGAGAAAAGGACAAGGTGTGCTATTGGGCTAGTGTCCACAGAAGAAGGAAAGTTCCTGGAAGAAATCTCATCCAAGCCATGTAAGTGGGTGATGTGGTCAGGGGATGTCCAAACATGTGGGTGCAGTGAGGGTCAAGGATGTAAAAATGTTCCCTGTGGGTGCCTTTGTAGAAGGCGAGCTGTACCTGTCATGGATGCATTTTTTCCAAGTCCATTTTTGCCTTTTATTCTTCATTCTTTTATTCTTTTATCTTTAATTACTTTTTGTTCAAGAGCTAATCATGGGACACTGCCCTGGCGTGGTGACCAGTGGTGACAGCGTTACCCACAAGTATTTTCATAGAAATGAGAAGGCTGGCTCGTGATGAGCCCCCTTTCCCTTGGCCATGCAATCAAGAGTCACTGCCCTGGTGTGGTGACCAACTAATGGCAATGTCATACTGTTAGATACCCATGGACCTAATAGGCTGGCTCGTGATGAGACCCCCTATCCTTTGCTTAGGCCTTGTTTTATTATTTTTCCGAGTCCCTCTTGTTTCTTGCTGAGAAGTTTTTATTGCTTTCTCGGGGATCCCTGGGCGAAGCATCTCGAGGTTCTATTTTTAGGCTTTTATCTTTTACCAGCTTGCTTTTACCTTGTGGGCCTTTAGCCCCTTCTTCCCACGAGATAAGGTGCAATCCTGAAAATAGGTCAACCCAATGTCTGGACAAGTGGAATGGGATAGGTGAGTGGGAAACAAAATGGAAAATTGGTGCCATGATGGAAGCGGACGATGGCTTTCAGAAATCCCCCCTAGTGGCAAACCAAAACCTACAGACACAGGCTTGCTAGGGCACCTTGTTAATCCCCCCAAACATGGTCAAGCGGGCAGGTGTAAGATCCAAGCAGTTGTTAGAAATAGAAGGAATCAGATGCATACATTCAATGGTTTTGATGATCAAAGTGACACATACCATGATACCTGGACCAATTACCTCATGGAGCAAGAACCTTCACAGGACCAAGCCGATGGTGATGGATGTTGCTGCTGCTGACAAGATAAAGATGTTGGAAGAAAGAAAAGGTGGGCTCTCCAAGGCCAAGCTAAAGTCAATCCTGCTCTCGGTAGTCCATGTCTAGTACCTGTGGGCCTCGAGACATGATCTCCTAGTTATCCCTGAAAGTGGGGGATAACATCACCTAATAAACCTATCCTCTTCACTTTAGGCCGTATCTGCTGTGGCTCAAGGTGGGGTATCCCTAGTAGGATTACTAGAGCTAAGCAATGAGGCACAAGGTGACATGAGAGTAGCTTTAGTAAAACAATATTTTTTGGGGTTTTCAAAAAGATTCAAGGAGTGATAGAAGGAAGTAGAGAATAGTGCCAAATCCAATGAGGGCAATGGAGTTAAGGGGGTATCTAAGAGTGCTTATTTTCTTATGTGTTATCAATGGAAGTAAGGCTAAAAGACTCAATAACCTCCACTCTAAGCTTGCTGGAACTAATGCACAAATTCTACAAGGGGTCCAAAGGATCCACCTTCAACTAGGCAACTCAAGTTTACCCTAGAAATTGAAGTTAATGAGCTTGCTAGAATTCCTTGAGGATATATAAAGCAAACTATTACACATAAAAGACTAAGATAACAAAGAAGAGAAGAGGTGTTACCACACATGCAAAACTCCTTCCAAGTGGTAGATTTTACCCTTCAATGGATCAAGTCGCTAGTCTTGCCTATGTAAAAGAAGCTACACCACTTCAAGCTTTAAGCACCAAAATATTTATGCAGTCAACAAAGAAATAGCCCTTATACATCAAATATGCTCCAAGATAAGATAAGATAAGATAATTTTATTAATGTCCATTAAGCTCCAAGGAGGGGAAGCTCCAAAATTCCAACGATGAGTACAAATGAGGAAGAGCTACTCTTTATATAGAGTTTGCTCAACTTCCTTTACAATAAAATAATAATATCAAGGGTGAAAATCCGAGATCTAGCCTAGGGAGGAGTAAAGAAACATTTCCTCCAACTAACTAATCAACAATACATAAAATAATGAAGTGGTCAAGCCACATGCACAAGCCTCCAACCAAAATAGGCCCAAGTGAGTGGGACGTCTCCATCTAAGAGGGAACAAGATGAGTCAAAGGTGCAACATCTAGCCTCCAAAGGCCTCCAAGTGGATAGATCCATAGCCAACTCCTCGAATTAGGCAATGGAAACCTCCTAGATTTTCTCAAAGGTGGATGTGTAGCTCTCCAAGGTGAAATGTCCAACTACAAACCTTCATAAGGTGGCAAGTGTGATTCTCTAAGTGAGATGTCCCATCAAGAAGCTTTCAAAAGGTGGACGTTCTCAAAATAGAGGCATAAAAATGTGGGCCATGTGGCTTCAAGAGCAAGGGCGCTCCCCACCATGGGCATGCATTAATAATGATCTTTCCAAACGATCAAAACAATCAAGCAAAAAAGGTGGGGTGTTCCTCAAAACAATCGTCAAAATGAGGTAAGAAATTTCCGGTGACAGATTTTGAAAACAAAATAACTGTCATTTTTTTCAAATTTTCTATTACGACCACATTTTGGATTTTATGCGGCCACTTTGCATCTAATGGCATTGACTTGGCCGAAATCTAGGCACTCTATCAAAATATAACTGCTCTTGAAGCTAGGTTGCCCTCAAAATATGCAATGAAACCGAGGGTTTGGAACCCCCTAGATCTTCTCCACTGTGGGACGCCTTCAACTATGAGTTGAAGAAACCTTCTTCAAGATGTATGTCTTTTCAAAATAGGGCATGCAATCATGAAGAGACTTGTGGCATCTCCCTAGGTGGACGTCCTCAACCACAATATAGATAAGTGTGCAATAATATTCCAAGAAAGTTGGACATCCTCCTCAAATCAAGTGGATGAATCCTTGGTAGAAGGCCTCAATATGTGGAATATCCATAATACGCTACCATCTTCATGAAAGAAGGGGAATTACCTCCACATGTGTGCAAAACACCCATCCCAAGATGAGATGTCCCTCCAACAAGCAAGAGAAAGTGTGTCATGTAACCTCCAAAGGTGGCTCGTTCCATCAATGAGTGAAGTAACCAACAACCCCTCAAGAGTGTGGAATATCCATAATATGCAACCATCTTCACGAGAGAAGGGGAATTACCTCCACGTCTGCAAAACACCCATCCCAAGTTGAGATGTCCCTCCAACAAGCAAGAGAAAGCGTGTCATGTAACCTCCAAAGGTGGATCGTTCCATCAATGAGTGAAGTAACCAACAACCCCTCAAGAGTGGATCATCAATAATGCTCCATCATAATGCATAAATATAAGTACAAGCAACCTTCTCAAGTGGACATGTGGCTCTTCCAAGGAGGACGTCTTCAACATGTTGTGCAAGCAATCATCCAAGATGCCACGTTGTAGATTCATAATGCATGAGGAGATGTGTAAGGTGATAGAGCTAAGTAAGAATGAGTCAAATAAGCCATAGATCAAGTGCCAGGTCGCCAAGAACCCAACCAACTCATCAAGGAGAAGTCAAATAAATATGCTTCCAAATGTGGGCCCATTAGGGGGAGTGCTCAAGGTAATGCCATGCTCCATGCTACAAGTAATCCATCCACATGTGAATATCATCCATAAGAGTTAGGGTGTTGGAGAAAAGGAGCCCTAACCATGCCCATATCCATCCATCCATCCAAGTAACAAAATACATGTAAAAAGGTGAGTACATGCCAAACCCTCTATGCTATGATGAAGGTAATCAAATGGAGATGCCAATACAATGTCCACTTAGACCTAAAGTGCTAGGGCATTCCACCAAAGGATCCATATATCCTCATATTCAATCATCTAATCAAGGAGTGGAGACTAGAACATCGCATGATCAAGTGTAATGCTATCTCTATGATATTTTAGCACGTCATCACCCATGTCATCAATGATCCATGGAACCAAGTGAAAACCCTAGCCATCCAAAGCTCTTTGTGATGAAAATCACAAGGGTAGTGAAAAAATTCATTGGGTAACAATTGCCTCCGACTTGACGACATGTGCTCTCTTGACAGTGCATGAGAACCTTAGAATATCGGCATGTACTTGTTAACAATGACCACTATCGTCAAGCAAAAATATGTGGTGGGATGGATCCATATCAACATCCTTAAACATCACATCACAAGTCCATATCGTTTTTATCAGTGTTACACTTATCACGATAATATCGCCAAAACCAACCTTGGCGATAATATCGCTTGACATAATCGCAATAACTTCGATTTTGAATTTATCGCGATAAATTGGGTAATTATTGCGATAAATTGAAAATTATCACCCTGTTTGCATCAATATCACCTTATTAACCAGATTCTTGGTCTTTTAACCCTCATTTTGCAAAAGTGAGTTTTGTCCCACATAGTTTGACCAAAAATGATGACAACTAATGGTAATGTTAAATTCTTAAAGTAAAAGTTGACATTTCCTTTGTATTTCCTTTTTGTTCCTTTACTTAAATTTTTAACATTACCATTAATTGTTTCAGGATGTTTGAGTGGTTCCAACATCATTGGACTTCATATGGAGAAAGTAGAATTTCACATCCCATTCAAAATTCAACAAACTTAAGAGTTTTCAGGATTTCAGGATTGGTAGGATTGGAACATTTTCATTGGATTCTATCATGTATGAGGGTATGATTTTGACATTTAATCAAAAGAGGTTGGTCAGTGTGGACTTAGTTTAAGTAGAAAACATTTATTTTTTCGCATTTTAATTTCAGTCTTTATTTTATTGCAAAAATAAACCTTTCCCCTCAGCTCCCCCTAGTATTGTTCCTGGCCCTTCCTCTACGAGCTTAGTCTCAATCTCTGGAAGTAAGTTCATACATAACCGAGGCTGGTCAGTGTGGAGCAGTAATAATTAGGACAATCTCAAAAGAAGCTATTGCTTGGTGTGGAAAACGCCATAAAGGGAGTGTGTGAAGTCAGACAGAATACCTCGGGCTTGTTCCCCTCTGTGTTGGACCTCCGACAACTTTATTGAGTTTGTTGGTGAAGCCATTTGGGTTTTGACAAGCTCTCTGTAAATTTCCATACTAAAGGGATAGCCTCTCTAGAGGCCACATCTTAGTTTAGCCTTGTTATCTTGCAATACAATTTCATACAAGCAATAAATTGATCTCATTAATCAACTCTAAAATTTTCAAGGACATTTTCACAAGGCAATCTACATATTCAGCAACATTACACTTTTCATAGTACTTGGCACTGATCTCATTATTTACTATAAAGCCATTTACTTCAAGTACTTATATCTGCTTCAAAGCATTTCCATTTCATCTTGAAGTATCTTATTTGCTTATGGTTATTTACTTGCAAGTATCTGTATCCTTTTGATTATATTTTATGCAAGTATCTCTTTCACTGAATATCTTCTCTATAAGCATTTGTAGTGAATGAATCAATGATATATGCTGCTAGTGTAGATTTGCTTATTGTTATATTGTCTTTGCTGCAATAAACTCCTAGACTTTATTTCTTGTACTTAGATTAGTTCAAGCCTTAGATTATTTTCTTTAGGGACTACCCCCCTTGGCTTTGCTTGGAGTCTTAGAAGGAGTCGAGGATCAGGTGACAACACCTTGACTTGAGACTTGCCCCCAAGGACTCACCAAGTGGATTGAAGATTTCTTTCACATCACCTAGGTGTGTATAAAGGTGGCAAGAGAGAGCTTTAGCTCTCTTTTTTGATGTATTTCCATACACTGTTTTCCATCTACCCTATGAATTTCTGTTTTTCATCATTTATGGATGTTACTGTAACTTGTCTTCTTGTTTCTTCACACAATGAGATTATCATGTGGTCAGTCCTAAACTAAAAAACGTTCTGTTAATCAATGCTTAACTTTGACATGTACAATTCTTATTGTTGATGTATTTTAAATGCTTTGCTTGTCAAAATGTTTTGAGGACAACCATGTAGAAGGAAAGAAAATAGCGTTTTTGTTTTTTCTCTAGATATGCATGTTTAGGTTAGGAGTTTACAACAATTATTTTCACAAGTGCTGGGGCCAAAAATGGTAGGCTCAATGTGCCAATTACAGTTTTATATCTTGTGGAGTTCTGCAACAGTGAGTCATGATTATGTGTCAACATTTCTTTTCAAAACTTTATCCCATTTCCTGCAGAAGTAGCTTTGATTGCATCATATTAACAAATGGACCAATGGTAATTATTCTAAGTTACCAGGATACTGATATGGATCTGGGTTTGGATTTGGGTTTGGATATGGATCTGTCAGAGTTTTGAAAAGCCAGGATCCAGATATGGTGGGGAAACGACAATTTCTTTTTGAGAAATACGTCTTATAGACTCCCTTTGGCTAAGCTGCTACTCTATGAAGTGGGGAAATGACAATTGCAAAAACATATAAAATTGTTTTTATAATTAAAAAAATAGAGTTAACAATCAAAACCATTCAGGAATCACAACAGTATAACTATAAGTTATAACCAAGAAAGAGAGTTCTCATGCATATTACTATTGGCCATCCATGTACCATAAATGATAACCGAAAATTTGATAAGTTATAACCATCATTGATAACTGATAATTTTGAAGACCATTTCCGCATGAGCATGAAACAGGTCATACCAGTGCTTTTGTGAGCCACATCCACATCTTCATATCAGCAGTGAATAAAGTGGTTTTCTTGAAGGTTATGTCAGGACTAAATAACAGCGTGGGTGAAGTGAGCAACAACGAAGCACATGACAATAGATCACACTTTGACCACAACGATAGATCAAACCTTGAGAGCAGAGCTTGATAGATCAGACCTTGAGAACAGATCTTGACATAAGGTTAGATCAAACCTTGACCAGGGATGGGGTTTAAGGTTTTAGCCTTCAGGCACTTAGGGTTTTGGGAGTTTTTCCATTAAAAAATTGATTTTTTGGGGGTTCAGTGGGTCAGAAAAGCACTAGAGCCCACGGGAGTGTGGTCTAGTGGCAAGAAGCGAGGTGTAATATCCCCAAGTGCGCTAAACTGGAATTTTATGTTTGCTTGTGCAATTATGTAGTTTCTGGGTGTGTGCTTTTGTCAAACAGTTTGCATTACATGTGTTTCCCTGTTATAATTTGGTTGACAGCTTTCTACAAACAGTTTGCATGCAATTCTACTAAAAGACTTTTGTTAAACACATTGCATACAACCCAAGTACACATAAGATAGAAGAGACAATGTGGGCATTTTTATTATGAATGAAACCTGGAACACAACAATAACAAGTCTCTAATGGCTGCTATGGCAGCTGCGATACATTATGAAAACACAACAATAACAATCCAAAGCCTCCTCAATAGATGAGATTGAACCCTCTAGGTGCCAAGAGATGGGCTCACAACCCCCCTCCACTGCCTCCACGGCTCCTCTATGGATGAAACCCTCATGGCCCTGCAAATAGAAGAAGGCCGAGCCCTCCAAGATACCCCACGATCCTCCTAGGTGCCAACGATCCTCCAACAAGACCCTCACGGCTCTGCAGAAAGGTGAATTGACCCCTCTAGATGCCTCCACGACTCCTCCTAGCCTCATGGCCCTGCAAAAGAAAGCGATCGGGCCCTCCAAGAAACCCCAACAAGCCTCCTAAGTGCCACGAACCTTCACAAAACCCCTACGGCCTGCTCCAAATCCACATGGCCTGCTACAAATCCTCACGGCCTCTTCTAAGCTGAAGTCAATCCACAAAATGAAGCTCAAATGATGATCCCGGATGGATCCTCCTCCTTGTCTAGCTAGGGTGGATATTGCACCATCGAAACCATACTCAAATGGAAGGGTTTTGCCAAAATTCCAACACAAACGTTGGTTCACAAGAGCACTCCAACAAGAGATCCATCCAAAACTTAATGAGGAAAGTGGAGCACTACCCTTCTTTTTATAGCTCTTCAATGCCTCCTAGATCTTTCCTCTTTGACTTAATTAACATGACTCTTATTCCCCTTTTTCTTTTCACTAAAAGATTAAAAGTCACTTTTACTAATGTTTAAGTAACTATTAATCTAAAAATTACTTTATTACCTTTTTACTTATGTCACTTTAAAAATATAACATCTCCTAGTTAAGTGACATCAAATAAACCCCCTGACTCCCTTTTTCTTCATTGACTATAGCCTACAAGAGTCATATAGGCTACTAAATCATCCTCCTATCATGATCAAGTGGAAGGGGACATCACACGAGGTGATCAGGCTTGTACTAATGCGTGGACCTGGGTTCAAAACCCCTCGAGTGGGTGCGGATGATGCTAGATGCAAGTCCTAGGTGACTTTGACGGTTTGGACACACTCCAAATAGCATGGCAGCTTATTAGCCAAAGAGATTCTAGAAGTATTTCTCAAAAAAAAGCACTAGAAATTTCGACTTCCATTTCAAAATTCCAGGATCAGTTTCATTTTCCACAGGATCTGTTTCATGGGCTCAGGATTCATTTTCTTCTCCATGGGATCTGCTTCCATGAAGGATCTTGGGTGGATCTTGGCAGATCTGGATTGGATCCATGGATCCTAGACACGGGGGTGGCGGATCTGCTAAAACAGTGCTTATTTGATCTTCAGCAGGTGCTTATCAGTTTTGTAGACATGTTAACTTTTAGAAATGTGTTAGAGCTACAGGTAATTTGGTTTGCAGGTCCAGGAAGCTCTTAGTATTTGTACAAACGCCAGTTATTACCCCCACAGACCACATTTTACTTGTGTTGGAAATTACAGTCAGAAACTCTACTGCTAAAGAATGCACTTCCACCTGCATATGGGTATTGGTAATTGGTTACTCAAACCTTTGTAGAAATGGAATTGCCTAAAGCATTTCCTTGCCTGGAATTTCTATACTAAGACTGCATGTGTGCATTTAGAAAGCCAAATAATCACCCTCAGTCCACATTTGGACTGGCATTAATAACCATAAAAATTGATGCATTTGATAACTGGTTGGAAGTAATCCATCGTGGGATTAATTGCATAATCACTAGCAAAGGAACGTGAAGAAAGCTTGGTTAAGCTTGATGATGTGCTGAAAGCCATTGGTTGGATTTGTTGAATTTCAGTCTTACAAATGGATGGTAAATACTGTTATAGTACAAGAAATGTTGAGAAATTTTAACCTCTAATCTATGTTCTGGAACTGAATTTCTTATATGGATGTAGCTATTGAAGTATGCATTCTTTTGTGCGATAATGCTGAGTGAATGATTTCTAAACTTTTGCATGGGATTGAAAGTTAACTGTGTGAGGATGCTGAGTTTTTTCCAGTAAGATAGGTGTATGCTGAGTTTCCTATATGTCTGGATCCAATCTATGATCATCGTTTCAGACAAAAAAGAAGTTATGAACATAGGGTATTTGTGCGAGGAAATTCCATAGAGATTATTTGTCTTCTGTCTGTTGTACTTCATATTTTGGTTCTATTTATAATTAGACATACTAAATGCCTACAGTATATTGACCTTCTGGAGCTTAGATCAGAATTTTACTTGCATAAGATTCTCTTTCTTGACATGGGTTGCAGGTCATTGGTCCATATCGTTCCGGCAAATCATTTCTTCTCAATCAGCTTCTATCACTTTCTTGTGAAGAAGGTCATACAATTTTCCACCACTAAATTTTGTGATTGAAATGAAGGCTTGAAGTTTTGAAGTCCTTCACTAAAGTTGTTTCTTTTTTAACTTGTATGAAAGCTAGAGAATAGTGCTCAGTACTAACTGCTGCATCTGTGTGTGCAGGTTTTGGTGTTGGGCATATGCGTGACACAAAAACAAAAGGTTAAACATCATCTAGGCGTATTCCAAGTTATTGATATTTTGGAATACGTATATGCTTTTGTATTGCAATGACTGTATTGTCTCCCATAGTTTATGACTCTAAGGGGGTTGGATTTCAATATGATGCTGCAGGCATTTGGGTTTGGGGTAAGCCAATAGAAATGGATATTGGAGGAGTGAGGACATCTGTTTTATTTCTTGATACAGAGGGTTTTGAAAGTGTTGGAAAATCCAATGTCTATGATGACAGGCAAGTATTTAGCTTTGGTTGTGAATGCAGTTGCATATAAGTAAAGAAAATCTGAAAATGTCTGATGTTGATTTGATTCTGAACACCTGAGTATTTTGATGATTCTTGTGCCTGTTTCAGGATCTTTGCTTTAGCAACAATCATGAGTTCTGTTCTCATCTACAATCTGCCTGAAACGGTTCGTTTTCCTCAGATGGAAGTTTTGTGTTATTTCTCTGGGAAATTAAAAGTTGAAGATTTCTGTCAGAGCAGTAATTCAAATCTAGATTTTATGTGATTTTATTCTATATTGGTATTATGTTATAGAAACTGTTACCCATTTTCTTTGTGCCTATTATTTGACATGTATGTTGGTGTTAGAAACAGTATACAGTGTACACAAATGCTGGCTAGTTATCTAATCTGTTCTCCATTGTATCCTCGAGGAATGTAGCATAAAGTGGAGGAAGTATTAATTCTTTCTGAACACTTGCCTTTATATTTCAGGTCCGTGAAGCCGATATATCTCGACTATCCTTTGCTGTTGAGCTTGCACAAGAGTTTTATGGCAGGTCTCTGAAATATATTTTGTTATTTAATACATGCTAGATATAAGTGATCCTTTTTCCTGTTTTGGTATAAAGTATATTTATGTGATATTTTCTGATGCTGCCTTTTCACTCTTGTTTGAAATTGTTCTACTTGGGACCATCTACAGAGTGAAGGTAAGGAAGACAAGACTGATAGACTACTATTTTGATACCGTCCTCAAATACATCTTGCTTTCATTTTGCTGTTAATCTATTGTAAAAGTTTGGAAATAATTGAACACCAAAAATTGATTTTATAGGGACGCGACATTGCTTTTCAACCTGCAAAACTTTTATGGCTCATCCAACGCGATTTCCTTGGTAATTCTGAAGGATACCCTACTAGTTGTTTTTAGTTCAAGTAGAGTGCACACTGATTTAATTGTTCTAGTTGCAGTGATATTTTTTTTAGTTTTTTTTTTTTTAAATCAATAATTTTGGTATTTAGAATCATCAGGCAGGTCTAACTAATTTTACAGTAAATTTAGGAGTTTGAATTCATAATATTTGTCCCTTCACAATTTTTTTTGTTTTTATTTTTTACTCTTTTTGAAAATGAAACAAAATTTTATTAGCTAAAACTTACAGAGCTACGTCTGTAGCAGTAGAGGATCCAGAATCAAACTAGACACTTCTTTTGTTATGACTATTGAAACTGCCACTTTAGCAATGGATAAAATTGACTACTTTATACATATTGAAATATCAAAATAAGGCAAGTAACAACTACTAACCACAGAACAACAAACCTAGATATTTGCAGTTGCTTGCTATTGTCATCATCATTTTGAAATGTGATTTTGATAGCTGGGTGTCGGATTTGAACTCGTCCTTTTATGAACTTATTAATCATCCCTCAACTTCCCTTTAAAGAAAGATTTTGTTTTCCCTTTGTTTGAGATGCATTAAATGCTATGTGCAATGTCCACAGAAGGAAAGACTGTGCAGCAAATGGTGAATGAAGCTCTCCAACAGGTTCCCAATCTTACAGGTTGCTATCGCAGATACATATCTTTGTTTTCTGTGCCTTAAACCTTGAAATAAGTTTTAAATGATTCATGCAGAGGAATCATCTCTAATCACTAAACTAAGAGTTTCCTTCTTGATTGCAGGGAACAAAAATATTGAGCAGGTATTCAAAACATAGCATTGCAACTTAAAAGACAATTCACTTTGTTACCTAGCTGACACTTCACTTATGGCATTACATATTCTCTGGATGATCCAGGTTAATCAAATTCGACTATCTTTGGAAATTATGGGAGAAAACAGCACAGCTTTCAGTTTACCACAAGTGAGTGTGTAGCTTCAACCTAACTATTTTTGGAGTCACAAACATGATTGACGAAATGAGAAGTATGTTGATTATCAATTGTTTATATAAGTTTTTATGAAAAGCACATGAAGCTGATGTTGAACAGCTATTTACACATCGCTGTTTCCCATCTTGGGGGCCTCAAGTTGCTTAGACTGCAGTGTTGGAAAAAGCTCCAATTTCTCTTGATTTTTCCATTTAAAAAAAAATTAATCTTCAGGTTGCCAAGTTTTCTTAGCATTTCTGATTTTTCAGGACTGAATTTATATTTGCTGAGTGTTACCTCCTAGGTTCTAACTTGGTGTGAAAATCCCCAAACACAAGTTGTGAAACCCTAAGGGCAACTTAGGCAAGCTACCCACTGTCACCTCAGTAGCCTTGCCTTTCTCTCTTTAGGTTAGATAGGCTCTAGTCAAGGGGGGAATCCATAAGATACACTAAGCTCAAGATGTTGTTAAATAAAGGGGCAAAGGAGCTTAGGTTTAGATCTGATCTAGGGTTTTGAGATAACACTTTAAGTTTCAGATTTAGGATCAGATTTAAATAGCTTTTTTCAGAAGTATAAAACAACAATATAACAAAGCTAAAATCAGCAAATCAAACAAGTTTTAACACTAAAATCTGAGATTTTCTTTTACAACCATCAAGTCAAGTATTGGGTATGTATTTGAGGCTCAAATGACTTGAAAAGGCAATCTGTTAAGGGTTTTGACTGCTCTAATTTTCAGATTGCTAGAAACAGAAAATAAAGCTTATATTTTTGTATTTTTGGGTTGGTTGAAAGGGAAGGCCAGTGCCTTACTTTATTTTGGGCTATGGGGTCAAATATGTAACTTTGGAGGTAAGTTCTATAAAAGATCTAGGAGCTGGTTGGGCTGTAAAATACAAGCCAAAGAGCCCTAAATTTGATAAACAAAATATCACAGTTTGATGAAGGAAAGGGTCTTAATAAAGGGATCACTTTCAAATCGATTGAAGGGTGGCTTTGCTTAAAGGTTCCAAACTATGCATTCACTTTCAAGACGTCCAAGGCATAAGCTTTTTTCTTTAAAAAAAGTAACAAAGAAGTTTAGGAGTGCATAACCTCTTCCAATGTAGCAAGGCTGCCCTTCTATGGCTCCTCAAGTCGACTTTGAAAATCCAAACCTACAATACAAGTCATCGATGTGCACCGTTATCGCGCAAAGTGTAGGTTGTGCAAAGCCCGACCCAAACCACAAGATGGCAACAACTAAGAGAATACCTACCCACTGTCACCTCAGATAGGTACTCCCATTGTTAGAATATGATGGATTGTGCTCGTTTTACCATAGACAATATCACTATTGTCACCCAACCATAGGCCGAAGCCACCCTCCGAGCACCTTAACCTTGACAGAGAATCATTCCGGAAGCAAACCCTAGGTTAGATAGCCAAACAAAGGGTAGCGCACCTTTCTCCAAGGATAGCGCACCAAACAAGAGCTGATCAGATAGTCCAAACCATAACCAAGAGATAGTCCAAGCCAAAACGTAATTTGTTAGCTGCAACAGCTGCAACGACAACTCTCCTCCAATCTTGCGCACAAATTGGCTAACTGTAGATTGTAGTGCGCACAAGTGAGCTTTGCAGTTCCGAGAATGCCTGCCAGAATGAAGACTGGCCTCCTGTATTTATATTGATTCTGGCTAACTACCTGGGCCAACTTCTCATTCTGGGTGCCTATTTACTTAGTATATAATATTTCTTCTGGCCGACTTCTTCTCTTGTAGGCTAGTAACTTAATACCAATTATCCTCTTGAGCCGACTTGTCTTCTAGGGTTATTAGCCAATTCATTAGGGTTTCTTCTTGCTTCCCGGAATATTCTATTCTCGTCAGGTTTACACGTGGAGGTAAATACCTCCCGCAGCTACCATAATGTCAACACTCCCTCCTAGCTAGGGAGGTATTGAAGGTAATGGTCTTGAGCACAAACATACCATTCACCCGGTAGCATCAACATAGTCGTATAGACTATCTCATGATTAGATCATGAGCACCATCAACACTATCAGTGTCATCAACTGCATCATCTCTCGAAACCATACTCCATTTGAGTAATCAGACATGATGTTGGATAAGTCACTCACTCCATAGAGTGACACAAGAACCATTCTTCTAATCCGGACATATGTCCTAGAAGAGTAAATGTCCTGGACCATTTTTCGTCTGGGAAATCTCTGTCCATTCATCATCCATCTAGCTGATAATCATTTCCAACATTGCTGATAGTCTTCAAGGCAATCAGAACAATATCATTCAATAGAACACAACTGTGTCTATCCATAGTAGTATGACAATCCAGTGCTACAATACCACACCAAGTAGCACACAGATACTTGATTAGTGACGTATAGTCACAATCAGTGGAACACAATCCACCACAGTAGCATACATCTACTGTCATACAGTCTCCATAACAATCATCTGATATCAACCTGCATAGAAAACAATTTTATGATATGAACTGAATCATCTGGGCCATTCTTCCACTCACATCTGTGAGATCTGGAAGAGCATCTGCCCTCAAAAGGTCAAACATCAATGATGAGCTATCTGGACTATTCTTCTCAAGCAAGGAAGAATAACTGTCCTGATTTCTGAGCCTGGACCATTCCCCACCCTGGGCCATTCCTCCGACACTAAACCAAGTGCAACCTGGAGAGAATGAGTCTGACCTAGGGAATGCTTGTTCCTGATTGCTGAACCTGGACCATTCCCCACCCTGGGCCATTCCTCCGACACTAAACAAAGTGCAATCTGGAGAGAATGAATCTACCCTAAGGAATGACTGTCTGGACTATTTCCTAAGGAAATGACTGTCCTGCACCAACCTCCAAAACAGACCATTCTTCGAAACTACTCACAACTGTGAACTTCGAAAGAATGACTGTCTGGTGAGGCGGGCCAGTCTTCTTGAGTAACCCTCAAGAAGAGAGATTGCCCTAGACCATTCCCCATGTTAACCACAATGGGAAATCACTGTCTATGGTACATCAACAATCCATCGAACCATTTTCATTACGGAAATGACCGTTCGATCTGGACCATTTTCCGAACTGGAAAATGCCTGTCCGTCAGAAATCTCAAACCACTTTTTGAACTTGAAAGGAACTGCTCATCCTGGACCATTTTTCGAACTAAAAAACGACTGTCCATAAATCAATAACACATTAGTGCTCCATCCCAACCTGGGAGTCATCTCTTCCTTTTTCAATAAGGAAGTCGTCTCCACGAGCTCCAGCTCGAGTACACAAACTCTTTCACCTTGGCCGGAGGCTTTACTAAAATGTCTACTTATCTGCTCATCTGTGGAGATATATATATTGGAGAACCACTTCTCTTTTCTGGACTTCATCACGGAGAATGTAATGCTTGATCTCAAATGTACTTCGGTCTTTCTGGAACACTGGTTTTCTTTGAAGGCTTCATATAGCTCTGATCAATATAGTATATCATTATTGGATTCCTCTTGGCTTCTTGCTAGCTCATAACATCGTGGCAAGGGTCATACTGGAACATTTCCAAGTGGTACTTCTTCTTCCATCATGAGAGTTTGTCATGGATTAGCAATCCATCATTCTGAGCTTCTGAGTAACCATTCTGATACAATATATCTGATATAGAAAGTCTTCACCACGCTTCTGCTGTGCATTGGAGGTTCTTCACCAAGTTGTCTTCTTCCATCGGCATACAAGGGTCTCTTTTTGGTATACCTCAAAGCCTTGAGGTTGCTCTACATGTAAACTCCAACCCATGGATATTGCTAACGATATACTGGCTCATGTAGAGGTTTGTCTGGTTTACTTGGAGCAGACAATCATCATAGTCTTCTCCCTCCATTTGGGAGAACTTCTAGTTCTGGATCTCACAATGCTTGCATTCATAAGTCTTCCATACACTGTTCTTCATCACACTTTTCATTTCCTCTGCTTGATTGCTTTTTGGTGAGTTCATATCAGGCTGGTAGTCTTGTGATTCTCGATACAATGACTGGTTGTTCCGTCTTTTCTTTCTTTCTTGGAATCTTGATGTTCTTCCTCATGTTTCTCTTTAGCTTCTTGGGTCCATGGAGTTTCTTATAGATTCCATGCCTTAAAGATTTCACTTCTTTCTTTCATCATAGAATCACGGATGTGGATGGACAACCAGGGATACTTTTAGGCTTCTTTTCGAAGAAGGCTTCTTCTAAAGTCAAACTGAACATGTACTTCTTTTCATGGATGCTACCATGGATATATACTTCATCATCTTCAATGGATCGTAGGATTAGCTCCTTCCTAATCCTTGCTTCATGTATGAGTGCATGTTTTTCTTTTGGAAGTATATAATCTGCTCCCTCCATCTAACATAATCCACGCTTTCGTCTGCATCCTTATTGCCTTCTGCAAAGTGTCATAAGTCTTACTCTAATTTCCTCTTGATTACTGATTTCTGCTTATCTTGCAACTGTTACTTTTGTAATAACTTCCACATGAATTGTTACCAAGGTTTGTTGATGTACTTCGTCCTTTCATGTGTATTGTCTTGTCTTGTAGTCATAGTGATAGCAATCTTGTTGTTCTTTTCTTGGAACATATTATCTTCTAGAAAATAGATATGCAAGATATATACAAAAAACATGGTATATACAAGAACTATGAAGAGTATTGTTACCTTGTCTCAGAAGAAAAAGTCTTTTTCATCCTGCTTAGTCTTTTTTGTAGGTTCCTTTTCTTCAGCAATTGATGCTTCGTGTGTCTCCTTCCTTTTCTTTAGCTCGGGACAATGATTCTTGTAGTGACCATACTTTCGACAGTTGAAGCATTGTATTTCTGACATATCTTTCTCTTGATTTGGCTTCTTCCTTGAACCAAACTTCCTTTTGTTCCTGAAATTCTTGAATCTTGCTGTGAAGGCTTGATCATCGTACTTCTTTTGGGGTTTCTCTTTTGCACTGATCCTTGATTCTTCTTGAGCACAACAAGTCCAAAGTTCTTCAAATGTAGCATACTCCTTCCTTGTGTTCATGCTTGCGGCAAATGCATCCCATGTCTTGGGAAGACCATTGAGTACTATGTTTACCAATTCCTTCTCTGAAATGATCTCTTCAATGGCTTGTAGTTGATCTCTTAACTGAGAGATTCTTACAAAGTATGATGTTATGCTGTCATCATCATTCATCTTCATGTCACAGAGCTCATTCTTCAGACTCGTTACTTGTCCAATGTTTCTAACTGAGAAGAGGTTTGTTAGGGCATCGTACATCTTCTTCGATGAGTCAAGATGGGAGATGTAGGGTATCAAGTGGTCTTTTATAGAGTCCACTATAATACTCATGGCATTGATGTCACCGTATTTGAACTTCTCCATGACTGCAACGTTCTGTAGTTTCTTCTCTTTTCCTTCTTCAAACTCTGGTTCCATGATCTTTCCTTTCACGATATCCAACACTTTATTCTTGGCAAGGTTGAGGTCAATCCTTGTCTTCCACGCTCTAAAGTTAGAGGCTCCATCTAACTTGTTTTCTGACTTCATAGAGTAAGTCATGGCTGCTTTGATTTGGTCAACCCTAGATTTGATAAAAAACTCAAACTTGACGTCTTGGCTTGCTGAGAGTACCAGGAGGTGCACTAGGCTAGGGCACACTGGTCTATCCGGAAATCAGGTCAATCCTTTCACTTAAGGTGCCTCAACGAGAGGGTTAGGGTTTCTGCAACTGCACCTGCTAGTAACCCTAGCGGCAGTGATTTAGTAACTGCTCCTGCTAGAAACCCTAGCGACAGTTCTTCAACGAGCTTATTATCCTTATGGCTATGCTCCCTTCCAGTGGTTAGACTGAATGAAGGAGGTGTGGGCCCATAAATTGTTAGAATATGATGGATTGTGCTCGTTTTACCATAGACAATATCACTATTGTCACCCAACCATAGGCCGAAGCCACCCTCCGAGCACCTTAACCTTGACAGAGAATCATTCTGGAAGCAAACCCTAGGCTAGATAGCCAAACAAAGGGTAGCGCGCCTTTCTCCAAGGATAGCACACCAAACAAGAGTTGATCAGATAGTCCAAACCAACCAAGAGATAGTCCAAGACAAAACGTAATCTGTTAGCTGCAGCAGCTGCAACGACAACTCTCCTCCAATCTTGCGCACAAACTGGCTAACTGCAGTGCGCACAAGTGAGCTCTGCAGTTTTGAGTATGCCTACCAGAATGAAGACTGACCTCTTGTATTTATACTGATTTTGGCTAACTGCCTGGGCTGACTTCTCATTCTGGGTGCCTATTAGTATATAATACTTCTTCTGGCCGACTTCTTCTCTTGTAGGCTAGTAACCTAATACCAATTATCCTCTTGAGCCGACTTGTCTTCTAGGGTTATTAGCCAACTCATTAGGGTTTCTTCTTGCTTCCCGGAATATTCTATTCTCGTCAGGTTTACACGTGGAGGTAAATACCTCCCACAACTACCATAATATCAACACCCGTCACTTTAGAGGTGAAGTGATCACTTGAAGGGGGGAATCCCGGGCGACCCTAGTGGGAAATGAGATGGAAAGTGATACTTATGAATGGATGCCCCTATAGGTCAAGTTGCTAAGTGGAAGAGGGCTTTGATGACACGTCTCAGAAGTGGTTTAAGGTTGCCAAGTCTTTGAGTACCCGCGGAAAGTGTTTGTACCTGCCCAAAACACAAGAAAAACCAAGTATATGAGCTATATGTTAGGTGGTCAAGCAAGTTAAGCATGCTGTCCCTATTAGCAGTAGCCAACAAAGATATATATCTGTGAAAAAATGATTATTAGAGCTACTGAAAAAGATGCTAAAAGTCTAACAAATGATGCAAGAGATAAGCTAGTTAAACGATAGAATAACTCAAGTATGAAAGCGTAAGACTTTAGCAACAAACAAGGCTGTTGTAAACAAGTATTGCAGAGATATATTATCAGCCTTATGGCTGTAGCAAACTATTGCTACAACAAGAAATTTCAACACACAAAAAGTACAAGTAAACCACCCTGTTGCCGTCCTAATACACACTTGCAAACATGAGCAAAGTCCAGCTCACTTAGTGTGTCCTTGGAGGCACAATGCCTAGGTTCACAGTCCACACTGTCACCTTGACTGGAACCTCTTCCTTCTAGGCTTACTCCTAGGGAAGCCAAGGGGGTTAGACCCTAGTTACTAGATTTGATTTAACTTTGAAGTTCTAGAAGTTGGTTTTAAATTGTTAGAAGGCTTGGGGGAAAACTAACCTAAGATGCTAAAGCAACAAATGCAAAGTGCAAGATTAAATGACAAGCAACCCTTTCCCTAAGTCAACTATGACTAGTGCTTAAGGTTGGGCAAGGGGTCAACTAAGTTTGAAGGTGGTTCAACTACAAAAATATTACAAGTAAAAATATGTTGAAACTATCCCCACAAACAAGCATACAATTACTTACAATAAAGAATAAGAGATGTTACAACAATTACACAA